>OENM01001174.1:12233-29397 GCA_900239745.1 Rotaria magnacalcarata | reverse complement strand
CTCACGTTTCATAGTTTTTATTTTTATCTGCCACAAACACACAGACAAACGCATTTTAGTTTTTTTCATATGACCCTCCTTACAGTCGAGGGAATAGTAATAGAGGTCCTGAGGTTACCCCTAATATGTAGCACTTGAGGTGCTGAGATTATCCGTAATATATAGCACTAGAGGTTCTAAGGTTACCTCTAATATATAGCACTTGAGGTCCTAAAGGTACCCTATAGGATAGCTCTTGCCAGTTATCTGAGCTGAGTTGAACTGTTCGAACAGTTCTCGTGAGCTGAACTGAACTGTTTGAACAGTTCTTTTGAACTGAACTGAACTTTTGCGAACAGTTCATCAGTTCGTTTGAACCGGGTTCGTGAGCTGGAGCTGTCGTAGTCCTATTCAGCTCTATAAGTTCATCTGCTGGAAACTGCTGTGACTAATATAAACTCTATTTCTCCAATATATCCGTTATCCTCAGGATAACCACCTCTTCCGCTTTTTCGTATAAAACGTGTTGTATATCAAACACACGTGCAGAATAATATTTGATATTATTGAATCAATTCTTATTGTTTACAAATACCTTGAGTCATCATTCTTTTATGTTTTGAAACTTTTATGAAAAAAANTTCCGCTTTTTCTGTTTTTCTTTCCGCTATCCTCCGCTTTCTTAGATCAGTTCTCCGTTTTTTAGACTTCGTCAGGTGGCAACCCTGTTTGTAGATCTGTTATGAGAAAATGATACATATTGAACGCTACTGTTAACACATAATTGATGTTTTTCTTTTCACCATCTTTGTCATCTCATATCAATTCCCATTTTTAGTTCAGTATTCCGGAAAATATTTATGCGAAACAATGTTTTTCTCTTAGATTGTTTGAACGCAGCCCAAAATGAACACATTATGTCTATTTGAATCATTTTTTCAGTATACTCCTTGTTTTTGTTGTAGATTCATCCATGCAGCATTTTCTTAACTGAAAGTAATTTTACTTTGAAATAATTGATGAATTCATGTTCTCTTTCGAAAAAAGCCTTTTCTCAGATATACGATCTCATAAATATTTTTTGAAGTTTTAGATGAGAAGCTAATGCTATTCTAAATGACATCACGAATTAGTTTACATGGAAGAAACTTTTATTACATTCTTTTTCTTATGTAACCTCTTTTTGACAGAAAGCGAATGATAACAACCTAGCGGGATATAAAATAATTACCAATTCTCATTCTAGAATTTTTGATTAGTTTTTTCTTTTTCTAGCATAACAAAAGCGAAGAGAAATGTTTTAAAGAATTATAAACACTGCATTCATCGTGAAAATCTCATACAGGTTACTACATTGTGTTCACATAAAATCGTAACCGATTAAATGTATCTCACGTAAGAGCTGAAATTCCCCCCTACACAATTTATCGTCCATGCATTTTATTGTTTAATGAAACTGACAACCACTGGATACCACCTTCTTCTCGGTCACTAGTCCAACTTTCTACGTCGTTTATTGCTTTTCCTTGAAAACTTTCCATTTTAATCTTATTGATAGTAACTGTTTGCTTATTTCACCTTCTCCGTCGATTGAATCCGCTTCCAGTATAAATGACCGGTTTCTTGCATGTCATGTGTGAGCAGATGTCCGTCACATTATTCTATGACATCATGAATCGATTTTTGATTCCTACTTCCATATGAATATATTTTTTAGATTATTGTAAAACTTTCAGTGATGTCTGACACTCAAGGTTCGAATAATTCGGACAACAGTTCATCTGGTGGCAACTCCGATATCCTGATACCGTACGTTGCACGCTTTTGGATTCTTCTACCATCCGATATTGCATCTACCTTATGCACATTTGTGGTTCTCTTTTATATTTTTAAAAGTCGAAAAGCACGTTCAAACATAAAAAATCATGTTCTCATAATTTTACTTCTTCTTGGCTTGGCTATTCAATTAATTGATGTACCTTTCTATCTTAACTATACTATGCATTTGGCTGTTATTCCAGCAAATCCATCAGTTTGTCTAATTTGGAATTTCGTCGATATTGGTTTGTACAATGGAACAATTATTCTCATGGCTTGGATGTCTTTTGAACGACATATTCTCGTATTTCATGATCAATGGATGTCAACAAGAAAAAAACGAATAATCATACATTATACACCAATATCTTCGATAATCTTATATATTGTTATTTATTACATATATGTTTTTTATTTTTATCCATGTGAAAATGTTTATGATTATACATCCATCTATTGTGGTTCCTCCGTCTGTTATACAGACAACAACATTTTGGATATGTGGGATATATTTGCTAACAGTGTCATACCGTCCTTACTCGAACCATTCATTACATTGAGTTTTCTTTTTCGAGTTATCTGGCAGAAACATCGCTCACGTCAGCCGATTCAATGGCGTAAAAGACGAAAAATGACAATTCAGCTCATGGGACTGTCAATTCCAAACTTTGCTCTTAACTTTCCCCTGAGCGTTTTGTATATAGCTCAGCTATGTGGTATGCCGTCGTACATCGGGTCCCATGTTGAAGTGTACATTTATTTTTTTTGCTACTTCATTACTTTCATATTTTCATTCATTTGCCTTATCTCGATCGTTGATGTAAAAAAAGTATTTCTAGAAAAAATACTTCGCCGTCAACGACAGCCATTAGCACGATTCACAGCGACAGTTAAACCGGAAGGCTATAGAACAATTATGACCAATCAAGTTTAACTTAAGAATTTTAAAATTCAATATTAGTTTTGGTTTCAGCAATGACTAATACTTTGATGTTGTATTCTGCTTGAAAATAAACTTAAAATATTTATGATTATCCCATGCAATGAGTAATAAAATCGCTAATAACTGTCATAATCTGATAAATGATTGCTATGAACGTTGTTGCAGTAATTGTCATAATCCTAACTCGATAAACTAAAAGTGGACAAAGAATATCCAAGTTTTAAAACTGAATCGTATTCAGTACCGATACTGTAAAGACTTTTTGTGAAATTTTCAGTTTTTAAGAAGATTCAATGACACCATGATATCTGAAAAATGATCAGATAACGACACTATTATTATAAAAGTATTCTTTTAGATAATATTAACAAAGTTTTATCATACTAACACAAAACAATCGAAAATCTCTAAAAATTGATCATCATTTCTCGTGATGATCAATAGTATGTAAGCAGTTTTTTTTTATTTCAAGAATACATAGTTGTCTTTTTCGTGGGTACCCTATTTTCATTCTATTATTTATCATTATGAGCATTCATTCAAGTGACAAATGATCTAGTTTTGAATATCCATCATATAATCTTGGTTATCAAGGTCTGTAATGGGAGAGGAGGTGGAAAGTCGCAAAAACTCACTTTTAAAACTTACGCTCACCAATTTTACTTCAAAAATATATGTACGTTCTATAGACTCTTGTAAAGGATCATTTGTGAAAGTATATTCGAGCAATAATCGATGAAGTGTTTTCATTACCGATAAACAATCAACCAATTGGTTATATTCCTTTACCCATTGACAACATTCACACACATTCCCATAGTGGGATGAAAAGACGACGAGAAGGTGAATGTCACTGCAACAAAAAGCTACACAAGTATTTGTCACATTTGTTTATTCAACTTTCCTGTTTCTTTACACGCGAGAAGCTTGGAGAAAATATTTAATTCAAGACCATCTTGGGAAAAAATGTTTACTTGGCTTGACTCATAGGGTGAACAATTATTCCCAGACTCGATTTCTAAAAAGTGCAATTAAATGAATATAAATCAACCGCTAACGAATTATTTTAGTAAATACTACAGAGATACGAGTTTTATTCATGGAGACCTCTATGGAACATAAATGCATCCACTGGCTTACATATGTATTACGAAATTGGTCAAATACAGACGTTCGAACAGTTCCCGGCGTAATGTACCAAGTCCTTTGTGGAAGTGACGAAGGGATTCAGTATCGATTTCATTGGTTTTGGGATTGTGAGGAAACATATATTCACAACCATCGGTATGCGTTTGATACGTATTGCATCGAGGGTGAATATGTAGAAAGAATATGGGAGATCGTTCTTGGTGATACTGAAGCAGTCACCTATTGCTTTTCTCGGGAACCTGGAAATCATTTGACTTCGTTTATGAATGTATGCGGCACTCTACAGATCGTCGAATGTCACTCTCATTTTCCTGGCAATGTATTACATGTTCGTACCGATCAATTTCATTCGATTTCTCCAATGAATGGTTTAAATAATCGGGTCATGACGTTTGTAGCAAGACGATTAGATTCGTCGATCAAAGAGAACACATATATATTATCCTCTACAGCCACTATAGAAGCACCAATCGAAACCATTCTAGTAGCAACGCCTGAAGAGCGTCAAGCAATGTATTGCAAACTTCAACAAATCTCAATGAGCTATAGTGTTAATTAGTGATATGAACCATGTTTCTTTCCTTTCTGGTCATCGCAAATATATATGTCAAAGTTGACATTGGAATCAATTCCATCGTTCGTTTTTTTATTTTATTAACTTACTTTAAAGATATGTTCAATGTTTCGTTTGTTTACATGAAATTCATGTTTAATCGTTTTCATTGTCATCTATTAATTGTTTCTTGTTACGATACACAAGAATTTTGAATCGAAGTTAAAAAAAACTTGAAATCTTTTTTTTATAGATTGTGCTTTCATTCTATACTCGGAACACGAGAATATTAATAAATGATGGACTAAAGGTTCAGTGTCAGGAAAGTCGTTGTTTAACTTTCAACGAAACGATTTAGGACATTTTAAATAGCAACTCATCTGTTTCTTTGTTTGATTGATTGATTGAGGAATAATTTCGAATAGATGCAGGTTTTTGTTTATCCGCTTGTTACGCTTATCATGAGAAAGTTCATCGACATTAACAATGTTCATCGTTTCGAAAGTAGATTTACATGAAAAATAAATCACAATATGTGGAGATAAAAACAAAAGATATTGAATGCGTTTCTTTGTTGAATGTTTCATAGAAACGGAGCATCAATCAATTTCTTACAAGGAAATTATTGGAATTTGTAAGAGCCGAATATTTACTGAATGAAAATTAACTATTTGAACACAATGCAGCATAAATTATAAAAATTCGATCAATAATTCAAGATTAGTAAAATAATTAATCGGTGTTGTTTAATTGGGTGTGAATTGTGTCTAATTGCCAGTTTAAACATTAACATAACGTTTTAATCTTTTACTCACAGCTTAAGAGCAATCTTTCTGGTCGAACGAAGACGTAGTTTATAAAAATTGAAAGGATTTCATTGAATCTGAATACTTGCATAAGAATTCGAGTTTTTCATATCTAGAATGCGAAATCGTGAAATTCACAACGTGATACTTTTTCAACAAAAAAAAATGAGATGTAATAATTAGTATTATCTTCTGTGTTAACGCTTAATAACTTCATTTAAAAAACCCATGACTTGAGTATGATAATAACATCTTATCGATGAGTTATAGTCACAAGTGCTCATGAATTCAATATTGACTTCGGTTGGCCTTTTTCTAATATTAAAAATGGCATCATCGTCTGGTACTTATTTCAAAATCATATTGGCGGTCGAAATTTGCGTCGACTCTTTGTCCTGTTCGTTCACTCATTGATTGCATCTAAACTACTTTTTGTGAAACACGATCTGAAAGGAGTGTTGAAGTGTATATAGGTAGAAATTTGGNCCCCCCACAGACAATGACAGACGCGCACGTGACTATCACAGACCATGACAGACGGTTTCCAAAAACCATCACAGACAATGACAGACGGCTTCCAAAAACCTTCACAGACCATGACAGACGGCTTCCAAAAACCATCCCGGACCATGACAGACGCTTTCCAAAAACCATCACAGACCAGGACAGATGGTTTCCAGAAACTATCAGAGACCGTGACAGACGGTCTCCAGCAACCTCCACAGACCATGACAGGCAGCTTCTGAAAACCATCACAGACCGTGATAGGCGGCTTCTAAAGACCATCAGAAAGTGTGACAGAAGGTCTTGAGAGGCCATCACAGACTACGACAGATAGTCTTCACAAGCTTCCACAGAATAATAGATAGGGCTCAGACGTAGCACAGCCCGTTACAGACCATCTTCGAGTCTAGCACAAATCAGTATACGCAGCGACAAAGAAACTTTCTCACAAAATCAATAGAAACTTCAGAGCGCAGATCCTTTTTATGGGATTGCGAGCAGTGGGTATATCGTGTTTCACATTTTTAATCCCAAAGGGATTGCGCTAACAGCTTTCTTTAGTAGATTGTTGACTCCTTCAATTAATTTGTAGCTATTGATCATTGTTACTGTATTTTTGCTTGATCTTTCTAACTGACTGAATTTGAAATTAAAGCGTTTAAGTGCATATTATGGTTATGCTATTAATTGATGAAGTTCCTAAGCGATTTAGTCAACAAGATTAACATTCTATTTGTACCTATTAACAAGCCTTTAGTATTCAAACTAGCTCCAACATTTTCATATTATTTTCCTTTGTTTCAAATATATAAAACTTTACTATTAAAATTCTTAAACTCATAATTATTTCGATAAGCAAATTATAAATGAGTCAAATTTCCATAGTTTAGTAGAAAAACATATTTATATATCTTGTTCTGGGTTTATCTAATGCAAAACATCAATCGTAAATTTCATTTTAAATATTTCCATCGGTATATATATGCTACCTCTTTTTATTTTTAAAGAGCGCACTTTCAACCTCGTAGAGAAAATGATTCTCAACAAAACCGTAAATCTGACTACTCCTTGAAATTCTGTTTTGCTGATGTTTTTTATTTTAAGAGCGCATACTAAGATTTGCAGTGCGCAGTCAATGTATGACTGTTGATACAATGAACGGATTAAGAAAAATAAAGTATGAAGTAGGCAAAATATAGCTAAGCCATGAGTATTAAGATGATATATAATATGAATATATTGTAATTAAACAGACACGTGGATTTTTCAAAACAAATCTAATTTTCATGATTTTTAAAAATTGGCAAAAATTTCTCGTCTACTATACGCAGGTGTTTATTAATTAATTTAAAAGAACTAGCCAGACCGAAAGTCCTATATATATATATGTATATGCATTGCACCTCGTGAAAACTTCATTCGATTTGGAGATCGCCAACACAATTGTGCTAGAGACCTCAAGATATACCCCCCTTCAAAGAGATCTCAACGAAATTTCTTTCTGAACTCCATATGTATATTAATGAAATTTATGTAAATGAATACTGCAGATAGTAGTTTATGAAATCGGCAGTTGAGATTAGGTTGCTGCCTTAACTACTTATATTTATATTCTGTTCGAACTCATGTGAAATTACTTGCTGCATAATGAATTAGCCATAGTAGCTATATATATTCACACCGATATTCTCCTTGGGAAATTGAAAAGAGACCTGCATTGAAAAATAAAATCGATTAGGTTTGCTTTCAAAACGCTTCTGCTCAGATCAAGCAAAGTCAGCCAATATAAAATAGCACGCCATATTACATTAGAATAAATATGAAATGGGAAAATTAAATTGTCTCGGTATTATTCGATCAACCCATATTAAAACATAACGAAGTGATATGTTTTTTCATAGAACGTGATCTTTAAAATGTGTGACGCCATGAATAAGAAATGAGGATTCACTACATTATGTCATCGAGATTGAGTAACTAAAATAGCTTGAAATTATTTAAGTGCTCTTCTTTTTTTTCTTCATTGTACTGTCAGGGCTTATTAAAATAGAAATCATTGTTGACTTGTGAGCGAAAGTTGATATAGTCTCGAAATAATTGGATTTCGTATCCTAATGAATAAAGACATGTCATTTCATTCTGAGTATAATCCCATCTAATTTAGCAAACAAAATACCTTCTTCTTAGACATCTCCTAGTTACGATATTCTTCCTTTTTTTCGCCTGATTTATTAATAGACGTACGACTATTTGAAAAACCGAATGTGGACATATTAATTTCTTTGCAAGTGTTACAACAAAATCGTCATTCGATGTTGCTAATCTCTGCGCCGATCAGCAGATGTTTTCGTTTTTCTTTTAATTGCGTTCTACACCAAAAGAAATCAAATATTTCGGATACTAAATCGTTGAACTCGATGATTATTCGAATCAGCTACATAGAGATTGCCATGTTGATCGAATACCAAACCTTCTGGACCATTTAATTTATTTGCATTATTCCCGGGAAGGTATCTATTACCTGCAATGATATGTCCATGAGAAGCATCCTTATACCAGCGCATCACTCGATGATTGTAATAGTCGGCAACATAGATTGTGCTCAATCGATCAACTATCAATCCTGCAGGATGAAACAGCTGTGTTTCATCTTTTCCTTTATGATGACCACCGGCCACGATAATACCTTCTTTCGCCCCTTGCTCCCATTTTACTACACGATTATTCCAAGTGTCTGACACATATACCACTTGATCCGGCCCGACAAAAATATATGTCGGATGATTGAGCTGCTTGAGACGACTACCTTGCCCATTTCCACCTGCTACTACTGTTCCATAGCGTTCACCTGTCCGATATCGTCTAACTTCATGTAGCTCAGTATCAGACACGTAGAGGGACCCTTCATCATCCATAGCTAATCCAAAACATTCTTTGTTCGTAATGAGTTCCTCTGTAAATGTGCTACTTCTACTAGCCCAACGCAGCACTCGACGATTTTGATAGTCACAAATAATATAACTTTTTGACTGTTCGTCATAAATTACATTTGAAGGCTCCCACATTCGATCAGAACCGTATCCAGATATGTTTTTACCGGCGACTATTTTACCCGCAATCACACCACGATTATACTTCATAATTCGATTATTTGAACTATCAGCAATGAAAACAGTTTGCTTCTTATTCACGAAAATGCCTTTAGGAAAATGAAGTGCCGTCAATGCAGGACCTGGGCCACGAATACCAGCAATAGTTTTAGCTTTCGATTTCCATACTGTATCATAAGGAATATTCGGTATAACTATAATTCAACAGAAATATGAAAAATAAGAAGTAAGATAAATTGATGATCTATCGGAAACTATTCTGAATCGAGCTTAATTTATAATCGGAATAATCTCGTCAGGCTGAAATATGTATACATATCATTGTGACGAATATAGAGAGTGCCGCCTATGACTGTCGGCATGATGGTGTATTGTGTCATCTGTCATCTCTAGTCGTCCACTTCCTTTAATTGCATTCTCTTATATACGCGAGAGTGATCGCGCTTGGACAGATATAGACAACGAGGAGTCGGTCACGCAATAGAACAGTGAAAGTTCATCAGGTCAATGCACGAACATAAGGATACAGCGAAGAGGATAAAGTACATAAAGTGAGTCGTAACGGTAAATACCGTTACAATCATGAATTAATAAATCTTAGCTCAACCTTTGAGAAAGAACCACATAATTCGTCATCTCATGACAAGCTATGTATCTCAAACAATTTTGCATAGAAAATCATAATACAACTATTCTAACCTTCAAAATAAATATATAAAATGATACAGTTTTTCTGCTATACATACTACTTGACACGGCATTGAGAAAGACTCCATCATGCTGATCTAATCCGTTCATAGACAATGGTTTCTGCACACTATTGCTTTCCAAATACACATTTTTTGCTATGTCGCGGAAAACATCGGTAACATGGATATTTTTTCGAGCAATATTTCTTATTAAATGCTTGCTAAACAAGGAATTACGTTGTTTTTCTCCAGAATCATCGATTGTTTGATTAGCAGCACAGGCAAATTGTATGAAAGTTCCAGAAGGTGGCTGAATCTTACTCAAGCCTTTGTCGTGAACTATAGCTTAAGAAAGACGAATATTTTTAGATAAAATCATAAATAATTTTAATTACAATTTGATGTTGTAGGAGGTTTTAGCCAATATAGTGAACAACAATCCAAAATAAGTATAGTTACATATGAAGAATTTCTCTCTATTAATCGCTCCAGTACACTTTGCAAATTGATACCAATATCTTCTACATCGATATCAGTTTTTATTTTAGTATCATCAACAGGTATCAAATAGTTTTTGCCACTAACTTCATATCCATGACCAGAAAAGTAGAAAAGAACTAAATCGCCATTGCTGATTCTTTTCGAGAAACGTTGAATTTTTAGCATCATGTTTGAATCAGCATCAATATACATAGTAACATCAAAATCGATTTTCTTAAGTAATTCATTCAGATCTCTTGCATTATTGATAGAATGATTCAATCTATTGTGTAGAGCACTGTAGTTTTCGTTGCCAATGATCAGTGCTAATTTTCGACGAAGAGAAGAGTTCTTCTGGGCAGTTCTCATTTTCTCAATCTATATCTGAAATAACAATCGTATCAGAAAAGAATGCCTCAAGTAATAAAATATGATAGTTAAATTCACTACAGCGTTTTTTGCACATCCGTTATATGGGAGTCGAAGACCACTTAGTAGAGCCCGTCTAGTTCTAACTTTAAGATTAAAAGTTCATCCATAAAAACATATTCTTTTGAAGCTGGTCAGTACTGGGCTTGTACCCCTATCAAATCCCTACAGCAAAAAATACCTTCTAAAGTTTTTGCTAGTTTTAGTTTTAAAAAATCATTTAATTTCTTTGTGAATTATACTACAAGATACGGAATTAATAACTGAACGCCATAAGCTGTGATGGGCCACGATGTGGTTTAGAATAGTATCAGTAAAGGAGTTTACTGTCGAAGCGAAAATTTTTAACAATTTTACTACCTAACACGATTGTAAAAACTATACAGATATGATAGTCGGAGTCCGTAGGAAAAGCGAATGCTGTAACTTTTAAAGTGCTCTCGGAAGGGGACACTCTTGGTGAATTTTTAAAAACTTGCCCGGAGCAATGTTCAAATCAGTAGGGTTTTTTCTAGACTACTGGTACAAATATTGATCTAAGCTGGTCAGACTGACATAAGTGTCTGCTCATTTCTCTGATTTTATATAAGTCATACCTAATTCTGAATTACTACACAACTTCGTTAGGACCTCTGCTTCATCATCGATGGACCTTTCTCAAACATGATTGTCAATGACTGTTGAAGGATATAATGCAAAATTCGATTCTATTTTTCTAGCATCCTGAAAAACTCGTAAAAACCTGCCTAGTGATAACTTTTAGCTTATTTCAGATATGACGGTCGAATAATAGAGACAAAATGCTTCTCTTTACTTCAATCCACTATGACGTAAATCTTCGAGACAAGTGAAATTTGCTGAATTAAATCTAATATCTGTCTAAATTATATGAATTAAAACTACCATACTCGAGTCATATGTTGATAGCAGGATAGAAATAGAAATGAAGCTCCAGAAGTATTGTAAACAATTAGTTTGAAATAAGAAACGTTTCTCCAAAGAGTTTATTAGGTGAAAAAAATCAATGATAACGGACATAAACGAAAATAGGTGTATATTGTTTTCCACTATTTTTGTTACAGTAATACACCTTGGACGGGATATCAATCAGACAAAATATCACTATAAGTATGTAATAGATTACGTTGACGGAATCTGATTCCTATTGTTTCACCCCTATAATTTGATAAAGAAGTCACTTGATAAAAATTACATGGAGCACATACGTACATGCATCAGCATTCAAAATAATGTTAATTTAATGCTAACACCTAAGCATTGGTTTATACTAACAAAAACCAGCATCAGAGCATTAGTACTAATTTTAAGGCTGATATCAATCCGGCAGCGCTATCAGTAGCTTCCTGCTACCGCGTACTATTAAAAGTATTTCTCCAAGGTGCAACAGAAATTCCTGTTCAACTGGAATAAAGCCTTTGCTAATGTTTGCATTTTTGGTAGAGGCAGCACTTTCACTTTGTTTCTAAAAACAAAGAGAAAGAAAGTCGTCTGCATCTCTCATATCGTAGACGGACGACTTAGACCTCATGTGGAACTCTGTAAAGAAAAAAAATTGAAAATTCCACAATAAAATGCAAAGAGAGTGAGAGAACGTAAAACGGAAGTAAAAGAAAAGTGTTAGAAAAGTCGTGTAAAATATTTTGCAAGATTTCACTCTTTTTTAAATTGTGTTTAGGTTTTCTTTCTTGCACTTCCTTTCTTTTATTCTTTTTTAATATATTTACATTTTGTTGTGAATTTTTAAAACTTTTTCTCTACACAATACCATAGGAAATTCTGCTGCTTCTTGAACACACTAAATGAAAAAGGAAGCTTCTACTTTTCTTTCTTTTAGGAAAAGAAAATTTTTGTTTTACAACAATTTACTGGAGAAAAGATCAGTGCAGGTCTTGTTTTGATACAAAAGCTTAAAAATCATTCTTTCCGTGTGTATAGAAACTTGCTGATACGTAATAAGAGAGTTTGAAAGACTGATGCACGTGTCACAGAGGAAATTAAAATTTTTAGAACATTTTATAGTAATTGAAAATTCTAATTTCTTTTGCAATAGATACAAGAGAATGTTGTCTCATTCATTTGTGGCGAATGAAGATGCTTAACTTCTCTTTTGTGAAACACGATCTGAAAAGAGTGTTGAAGTATATAGGAGAGAAACTTGGACCCACCCCCACAGACAGGGACAGAGAAATTAATTAATTGACTAATTGGTTAATCAATTCATTAATTAATTTTTCTGCCACAGTCTGTGATGATCTCTACTGGCTCCATAGATCAAAATACAGACTGTGACCGAAAGGCTGTATATATGATTACAGACAGTGACCGAAAAGCTACAACGACTCACAGACCGTGGTAGACGAGTTTAAGCAAAGGAGTTCCATCGTGTTTCACATTTTAATCTCACGGGGATTGCGCTAACAGCTTTTTAGTATAGACAGTAACTCTCTATAAACTTAGCTGTAACTGCGTATGGTCTTTGCAAGAAAACTTCTTATTTCACTAGTCACAATCATTTTGTTCGTTTTTTACCATGTTTACTGGATTCCTTGCTGGTTGTAAACGATACAAGAAATATATATTTTCTCGTCAAAAGCATCTTTTGTGTGTCTATGGTAAAGCTCTCTACCAAATTGTTTATCAGGCCATGCTTGAGAGTCCCTGCTGCGCATCAATGTATTTTGTTATTTTTTTTTCTTATCCTTTTTTCTGTTCTTTCTGTGACGTTATAAAGAATCATGCTTGAGTATAGCTTTTTTAGTTATTAAGTGAATAGAATTGCCGTCGTTTGTGCTTATTACATGGCTATAATAAACTTTATCAATTTCTTTGAGTGGATTTAAAATGTGTCAATAATATGACAGGGGAAAAAAACAAGGACAATGTTGAAGATATATACAGAAGTTGAGATTGCGTCTTAGAAATGCAATGCCGATATGTGGACGAGAGGTAGCTTCTGTAATTTAACTTCAACATGAAGGCTGTCCTTATCAATCTTTTTTTTCTGTTATTATGTCGCTCACAAAAATGTTGATATATGTTCCTGAGTAAAGAATAAAAATGAGGCTTTTAGTAAATGAATTCTTCAAACCGATCTGCGGGTTCAGGGCCCTTTTTATTAGCTCCTTGGCATCGGTCACCTGAAATGCTTTGAGAAGAACGTTTTTGTCGAAGTGTCAATGGCTACTACCGGAGGATTGATAGAGTATCCATTTTGAATGTGTGAGTGGGTATGTCGCTCTATTGTTTAGGGGTATTACTTTATCTTTATTGATCTTTATATTAATGAATAAAGATAAATAAAACCTTTATATTTATAAAATAAAGATAAAGATAATCTTTATTTGTAAAAATAAAGTTAAAATAAAGAATAAAGAAAGATTTTCTTCAGTCATTGATAAATAATTTGTATAACAACAGAAAACGTTGATTGCAGTTCTCGCTTATCATCACTGACATTGCAGTATGAAAAAATACTAGCAAATGATGGCGAGGGATAAATCATTTATAGAAAAAAATCTAGTGTTCAAAATTTTTTAGCCTTGGACTTCTTAATTTTCTTCGAGCGATTCGGAGAAGACCAAATTTTGGGTTTTTAAGAAAACATATTTTTCTTTATTCTTTATTTTATAAATATAAAGATTTTATTTTTCTTTATTTTTTAAATATAAAGATTTCATTTATCTTTAAAAAGTAAAGTAAATATAAAGTAACACCCCTACTATTGTTAGCTCTGTCTCACATTGTTCGATAAAGGTTTTCAAATCATTGTCAGATATAGATTGAAACAATGGCAATTGCACAGGAGAATTCTTCTTCTCGTCGAAAATTAGCACTGATCATTGGCAACGACAACTACAGTGTCCTGCACAATAAATTGAATCATTCTATCAATAATGCAAGAGATCTGAGTGATGTGCTTCAGAAAATCGATTTCAATGTGACAACAGCTTGCAATTTGACGAAACAGGAGATGATCGCAAACATAATCGATTTCTCTGACACAATTAGTAATGGTGACATAATCCTATTCTATTTTTCTGGTCATGGTTACGAAGTCAAGAAAAAAAACTATATGATACCTGTGGATGATGCTACTATAGAAACCGAAAGAGATATTGAAGACTTCTCAGTTAACATTGAACGAACACTTTCGCGATTAGTAGCAAGGAATTATTCGTATGTGACTATACTCATCTTGGATTGCTGTCAACCCTATTGGCTACAACCTCCTACAACATCAAGATGTAAGTAATTTTGTTTATAGCTTTGCATAAAAAGCTATTTGTATTTCTTAAGCTACTGCTCACGACAAACCTTTGGATGAAATTCAACCACTTCCTGGATCTTTCATACAGTTCGCTTGTGATGCTAATCAAACGGTTGATGACTCTGGAGAAAGAGATCGTAATTGCTTGTTTACCAAACATTTACTTGATAATATTGCTCGAAAAAATGTTGATGTCGCTGATATTTTTCTGGATATATCCAACAATGTATACCGTGAAAGTAATCGTGCACAGAAACCATTGTCTATGAACGGATTAGATCGATATGGTAGAGTCTTTCTCAATGAAGTGATTGAGCCTGACATAAGTAAGTTATATAAGATGTTAGACGGAGAAACGATAAGATCCTGTTTGACAGCTCCACTCACAAGGGTTTTGCAAAGAGAATATATTAGTCGCATTTATTCAATCTTAACTTGCTTACTCGTTGGAAATCTATATCGAACCGTCATCTGAATAGCAACAATTTTAAGGTAACGAATGAGTTGCATATAAGCTTTTGAAATATTGGTCATTTTGTTTCTCTAACTTTGAGTTTTCACGAAACTTATCCATGATACACTCGTTAACAAGGCGTTCTTTCTAATCTTATACGTATTCAAATTGTTATTTATCTTTTCGGTTTCGAAGCATAGACAAATTCGAACTTAAATAGTTCAAGTTTATTAGATTTTCAGTGATTTCAATCAGCATTACAACTACTTTTGTCATTTTCCGATTTAAGTGAAGTCTTATATAATTAACGATTTTAAAGAGCTTTAATTTCTAAAAGACAATTTCCATAGTAACACGATTATTCTTTAGATATTTCAGAAGATTTTCTGTCGCAACAACCTTTGTCACACGAGGAAAAAGTCTATTATGACAGATGTAAAGAATACTGTCAACTCACGGAACAACCATTAATATCAGTTGGCGATGAAATTTTTGATGACACTACCGACGTAACATCATTATTATTAGTACTTGGCATTGAAGAGGATCCCAATTTATTCGATTTAAAAGATTTTTTGACTAAATTTTGTAGAAAAATAAATATACCGGTAGTAGATATACAAGTTCAACAAATACAAATAGGTTCATGTATAGTAATAACAGAAATTTGGAACAAGTTTAAATCGAGTGATAAAAAATTACGTGTCAAAATGATATGTAAATCACTCACGCAAAAATTATTACAAAAACTTGGTTTAATGAAAATTTTCTTCATATTTATGGGTACTATAGAGTCACTAAAGCAACAGTTCAGTCGCACAGAAATTAGATTAAATCCTGAATATGATCGTATATATGCTCGTGATCATAACTTTTGGGAAGGAAATAATAATGATGGAAAAGATCGCGGTAATCAACCGTATTATTGTCCTGTTGGATGGAAAAGGGTTTCTTTGTATGTTACTGATGATTTTTATGGAAAATTTAAAGGATGGTGCATATGTTATCATGGTACAAAATTTGCGTATGGCTTATCTATTTTATTGAATGGATTGAAACCGGCACAATATATTGCACACGGTACTGGAGTATATGCTACACCATCTGTTCAATATGCGTGCCATCCAAGATATGCCGAAGTTAGGTTGATTGAAAAACAATATCAAAGTAAAATTTTCAAATCGGGTTCTTACATACAATATGTATTAGAGTGTCGTGTTCATCCGGATAATATTAAAAAAATAGGAAAAGAAACATTGAATGCTAGTAGCACCGTTGTTGATCCCAATATAAGCAATGAAAGTATTGAATGGGTTATTGATCACCAAAATAAAAATATTGTTGATTTCAATGATCCACAATCTTCTATTGTTTGCACAGGAATACTGATGCGAGTTACAGATAAGCATCCAGGTTTGTTGTTAGAATCAAAATGGTGGTTTCTATCACACTTATGTAAAAACCAACAATGCTGTGCCTTGGGCATTGATCGGTCTAAACTTGAAAGACAACTTGATGATGGGAATACGTGCAACATTATCCTTGAATAAGACAAAACATAAATAGATACTCGCTCTTTTTGTAATCTTCTTTTTTATACCGACCATTTTTATTTTTTCTGAAGTTCAATAAAAGGAAGAGTTATTTTCTGCTTGATGCTGTCATAAAATTTCACGGTAGAAAAAACAATATTATGAGTCTCACCTAGCTTAATGACGCTCCGCCGCCCCTGGTGATAACCATCATGAAACAACAGAAAAATCTTAATCTATAAGATCCAGCAATAGTCATTGATTTCGCACATTCGCACCGTTCACGTCTATACGATTATACATTCATGTCATGTAGGATGAATCGACACAATTTCTTTTCCTGGTACTGCTACGAAGAGATCTCGTACTCGGATTCCTGAAACGTCTATTCAATGAAACTAGTATAGATTCGTAGAGCAATGATTGAGGT
>OENM01001173.1:8132-42336 GCA_900239745.1 Rotaria magnacalcarata | reverse complement strand
CGTGAAGATCCGATTCGAGCTTCGCATCGCATTTCGTATTCGAGTGAAACTTGAGTACCATCTAGTTATCGTTAAATTTCAATTTAATCTGCAAAACTCGCATTTAAAAAGAATCTCTGAATAAACATAAGCATTCATCTGTTAAGAGTAGACTAATAGTTATATATCGGTAGTCTTCAAAACAATTGGCTTCATGTTGATAAAAATAAGTTTTATTTTAAAAATCACGCAGTCTAGAAAATGTTTTTGCTCAAGTATAGAACACCCACACTAATGCTATGATTAGACGAGAATTCTGTGAACGCATCCTTCATTAAGGCGCTTTCAAAATAGCATAGGTTTATTATAATGCGCTTGTTTCCGTAAAAGCAGCACGATAATGAAAAACCTGATTACAGACTCATTTTCAGCGCGATTGCATTTAATTATAGCTAGGTCATGTACTGCCATGTAAAGAAATCATCAGCTATCAGTTGTCTGTGTTTATTGAATTCTCATTTACCTTCGAAAATTTTTCTCGTCTCAAAATGATCTGTGATTGAGAAATAATAAAATTAAAATTGCATATGTACATATTTTGACATTCTTAACACAGAAAAAAGTCGAGCATTTGTTCAACGAAAATTATCAATTGGTCTTCAAATGAACAATATTGCACTGACGGAATAAGATGAATTCAGACAGAAGTGTTTCAGTTTTCAGTTGCGTCACTATTTATTTTTCGACCTGATAAAGAAGTCATCGTACTTATTATATCTTTCGATTATTATCACACTAGGTCAACTTTCATATTTTCCGTCAAATCACAAGACCATTGATGATATAATTACTATTGTTCTATAGGTAAATTTTAAATTTTAATAATTTCATTAAAACTTTGCCTGCGAATAGAACCGCTCTTAGTCAGATAAAATCAATAAAAAAAAACTTTTTTACATATTCAAATGTGAGATTATTACTTTTTCGAAAAGAAATATGATTGAGAAAAACAGCGAGTTCGAAACTGACCTTGTTTTAAAACTTGTTTGTTACAAAAAATTGTCCTTTCAATATAGAAATTTATTAGTTTGACCTATGAAAACACGTGAATATCGGTAAGTATAAACAAGATTAAATAAATAAATCTTTTTTGTTTCATTTAGATTTTATTGCACAACTTATACAATTATAGGAATGCAGGAAATGATATAACTAAGTCTGTTTTTGTCATTTAGTTGTGGCCTGACGACCGATAGAACTCAATCCAGTCAGTAAAACAACAAAATAACGTGTGAAAACGCATCGAAAATTTACCAAAAAAAAGCTCAAGTTTTTCTGGTATTTTGTTTTTCTTTAATTAGAACCTTTAAGTTTTTAAAGTCATTTCAGTATTCATTTTAGATTAGATTTCATTTCAAATGAATACAATATGCTTTAAATCAGTAATATATTAAAATAGCGATCGATCGATTCCAATGAATGCTTTCTTCATCAATCCTATGCTCAAGTCATTATATATGAATATCGTCAATAGGTTAATTAAAAAAGTCTCTTCACAAAATAGGAGTTTTCAAATTCTTTTTATAATATCTCTGATACTCACCTGGTTTCTATTCATTCGATTAAGTGGCTCTATCAAACTTACTTTTAAAATTATTCGTCCTTACGATATACAAAACTCGCCGCATAATATCTGCGAGATCGATGAATGTGAAACGGAACAAAGCCAGAAACATGGTGATCTATTTAAATTGTTTTCATTAGACTGGTCTTCTTGTTATAATGATTTTTATTTAAACGCATTCGATAATAATGAAACATCTGTTGATACTTTAATCGATGTTGGTGCAAATAAAGCATATGCAGTAGCTACATGGTTAAGTTTCTTTTTTCCTGAAATTGGCATTAATCAAGCTCGCTTAGGCGACTATATACGTTCATTGCAGACTCTCTCGGAGCCGTGTGGTTCATGTAATGATTGTAAAGATTCGCCTTTGAAAAGAGATACTACTGGGAAAAAATTACAATTACAAATTCATGCATTTGAGCCCCAACCTGGAACAGTCGATGTATTAAGAGGGATTAAAAAATGGATGAATATCAGTACTATAAGTGACGTAACATTCAAAGTTCATGGTATGGCAGTAAGTGAGTAAGTAGTGTAAATTAATACTACTAAGTAACGACGTGATTGGTTCTACTTTATTAAATAGTCATACAGGCCACGCCTTGTTTCGGAAATGTAATGCTGGTAATGAAGTATGTAGCTTAGATATTTCTGGTGTTGCCGAGAATGCACAAATTCAAGTCAATACAACTTCATTGGATGATTTTGCTGATAAAAATAATCTATCGAAAATTGATATACTCAAAATAGATACCGAAGGATATGAACCATTAGTATTTCGTGGTGCTCAACGTCTATTAAAAGAACATCGTATTCGATTATTTATATTTGAATATCTTAAAGGTATTTCATTTTTTTTCTGTTCTCTTTTGAGATGTGATAAGCGACAAAATACATAGAACTAAACTATTTTTCGTTGACTTTTAAATTAGATGGTGTATGGCGTAATACTTCGTTAGAGGTTGAAATAGCAAAATTAGTAAAATTAGATTATGTTTGCTACATGATTGGCAAAACAGGTGTAATACGCGTATCAAAATGTTGGAATGACAAGTTTAATGTGAATCATTGCAATTTACTTTGTGTTTCAGCCAAAGATGAACGATTACTATTCAATATTGACCAAATGAGAGTAAAGAGTTCAGTTGCAACTACATGTAAAACGATTTCAAGAAGTTAAATATTTGACTGTTTTAAGATAGTTTTGGGTTTGCTTATTTACACTTCTAATGTGGTAGCTATGATCAGTACATGAAATGAATTGAATTTTCTGTGCTGTGAAAAGAGAATGCAATTCATTTCGTGAATAATGGAATTGGTTTACATTATGATTTACTTATTTATATTCAGTTTAGGCATTTTTATGTGCATCTTTAACTTGCTTCAATCGAAATGTATGCTTATTTGAATTAAAATAAAAGAAGTAAAATAAGCCAAGTAATATGACAGCTCAATTTTTGACAGGTCTCTCATTTCTGTTCAAAGATTATCTAAATTGATTTAGTATTGACTATCGTATTGAAGAGGCAACCTCTTTGCACATGATCAAAAGATGGGCTCCTTGGAATTATTTGCACGGATTTGAATAAATACTAGAACTTGCCTAAAGGAAATTATATTTTATGTAAAGTAAAGCGTGAATTCATATCTCATAATTTAGTCCTTTCAAGCTTGAAAAATTTGCAATATCTATAAAAATGTATTTTGTTTTTGTTGATGAAAGTGACATATAATCGAAGCTATCGCAAGTCGAAGAATCTATACAGAAAAAGAAAAAAAATAACATATATGCTAAAATCTAAACTACTATTTTTCTAATAACAGTCGTTACAGATTCAATTTCACACTTGAAACTCGTTTCATATTTATTTCTGATTTATTCGCTGTCGACGAAAAATATTTACGGAAGAAATAACATTTATGATTTTTAATAGAAAAATTTTTATCAATTGAAGTTGTCATAATTAAGACTATGAAAGTTTGCTACGTTGCTATGGGTTAACAAATTCATTTTTTCTCTCATTGATACTCGATAACTACTTCCAAGAAGTGTGAAGACATATTATATTTATTATTATGCATTATAAAGTGTTGTTCAACGTTCACCTACGAAATCACAGATTAGAATACTATATTATCAAGTGTCCAATTATTTATATTTTCTTTAATAGCTTTCTTTTATTTTGAAAATTCTAAAAATAAAATTTTATACCATGCAGAAAAAAACAAGTTTTACTTTTACATGAATAGTAAAAACAAAATAATTATTTCTTACCAACATAATCAAAAATGTGATTGTATGTGTGTAACGTTTTTTTATTTATGTGACCAGATAGAAATATGACTGCGACATGTCCTGCCTATATCTATTCTTTTCCATGGTAGAACAAAAAGAAATGCTACACGCGCGCGAACGCAAAAAAAAAGTGGCGACGAGGGTGAGATTCGAACTCACGCGGGCAGAGCCCATTAGATTAGCAGTCTAACGCCTTAACCGCTCGGCCACCTCGTCGGAACAAGTTATTTCTAAATTATATTGTAATCATGTTCGGTTATGATTATCTCAAGGATTCTCTTCATATAATAAAAAAATATTGATGTTTGATGAACATTTATGCATATAAAATAATGAGAATGTTTATTGTGAGCTCTATATTAGACTTAGTTGCTTGTAAAAATGAACCGAGAGTAGAAATACAGCTATTGGATATAGATCAAGAGCGCAGCAAGTCAAGTCAACGCTGAAATTAATGGCAGACCTGATTTTTTTTTATAAATCTTGCTATTACCTGACGTGCAAATGACTTTTGTACGAGAAATATGACATCTATGATTTCTTGTGGCATATTCTCAACATATTACAGTCTTGAGTGACAGACATGACTTAACAAAAAAATTATTGCTGCTATAAAAGGAAACGACGGTGCTTTGGGCAATCTATACTGAGCCAAAACTTGAAAATTATTAATCACTATCAATGCAGCCTTACCATGTTATTCTGTGTATTATTAACTGTACCTAAATCATGAAATTTTCATGCATTTTCTAGACTTCCGAAGCACATCAAACAAAAGAATTTTTTTTCCAACATTAATAATAAAATCAATTCAATAAATTTATAATCAGTAATCTTTTTAAAGTGCACATTTTTCGTATGAATTCAATTCGTTTCCACCTATTGTCCTTGCATTATTAACTAATGAAGGTCAACAAACTACACAACTTGATTGTTTCATTTCATAATGACGCGATGACAACGATTCTTTTCGACGTGACATTAAAACTAGATCGACAGATGAAGGTAATTCATAAGTAGTTTCTTGAAATGTGGTTATTTGATTTTTATTGTGTCTAAATTGTTGCTAACAAATAGAAACATGAAATTCTTTTCAATGATAAAGATACGAAAAACAATACTTGTGTAACACGTCGTTTAAGTAAAATTATGTGGTCATTAATTCGATTTGATTTCGTCTGTTTAATATAATGATTATTTCGATTGTATTGATCATTATCAACACAAAACGAACCATTGTTATACGATTTTAACCTTACATTTGAGTCTTCTAATGATGTTTTTTGTCTAAATCAAAAAGAATCCGAGACAAAAACAGTATTGCCATTGTAGAAATATTGTTTTTATAACGAACAATATCAACCATCTTAGAATTACATATTCAAAATTAGTTTGTTTCAAACTAACCTTATTTGAAAAATTCCCAAAATTATGATTAATATCTTTTGATTTCTTATTATTCGTATTTAGTAAATTAAATATTCGTATCATATTTGACGCTGTGATTATTTAATTTTAAATTATTTTCGCGTCTTAAACAATATCACATTTGTTGAATTAATGAAACGCTGCGACATATTTCTCTCCATATAATAGAATAATAAAAAAAACAGTAGGACATTTATTGAAAGTAGATGCTAACTGAATCACCAATAATATTACGAAAAAAAGCAAACAAAAAGATATATTCAACAGTTATTCAGTTGCGTATTCATATTTTCTGTTAACGAAAAATTACGACTTAGAACCATAGTCATATGCTTCATGCATGAAAATTAATTTAGCTTTCACTATCGCATATTTATATTGTCACTATGATAAAATCTGGTAATAACAGGGTCAAAATAGAATCTTGTATGATATCGAAAGTAATAATATTTTTTCAAGGTAGTTATTAAATGTAATATGACTAATATGCATGTAAAAGGCGTATATTTAGTTTTTATTGTTGGAAAAATACTCAATATCTTGAAGTTAGTATTGTTTGATTTTTTTGTTATTATATTGTTCGAAAAACTTCAAGTCATGAACATCAGAGTAAACGAATGAATTACAATAAAATATATTAATCAATAGTTTGCTGTACATCAACTTATCCCTTAAGTGGGGTTTAACCTGGATTCGTCCCATCTCAAATAGGTTCCAAAATAAAATTTTCTCAATTCGCCCCTCTGTTTTTTTTAGCTACTCCTAACTCGTCCCTGATCTTTTGAGTATGTTGAAAGAGAGCTAGTACAACTACGATCTCGGCATCGCCATTCGTGCATTGCTTTGCTTTTACTTTTCGTTGTATATTAATATCCTTCAAAGTTCAACACAGGTTTTAAACGTTTTCTATATGTGAAATTAAGCACGAAACTTGTCGATATAAGAAATTTTCTTTGTGTTCGCTACCTATTTTCCAAAGTTTTATGTGTGACCGAAGACCAAGGAGATTTAAGGTATTGTAGTTTGTATATTTAGTCTTCAATAGATACCGCTAATCAAGATATTCCGACAAACTAATACCAATTAGGCAAGGGACGAGTTAGGAGTCAATTAAAGCGGGACAAATTTGAAATGGGGCGAATATGGGATGGATCGGGTAACGACCCTTGAATGGCGTGTTGACAGAAAAGAAAAAATACAAGGATTCGAAGCATTACATTAGTGTATTTGTTGTTCACATCAATCAAAATAGATTCATGTTTAAGACTCAAGGTAAAAAGAAATGAAAGTTTGATTATTATTAGACTATCAGAAAATTTATTAAATACAAAAAACGTAGTTTAATTCTAAGGATACCCGGTTTGGAAAATTGCTAAATTAGATCTATAGTCAAGTTAGAAAAATGACAAAGAAATAATTCATTTTATTATTTACAGGCGTCGCAGCAGTCTATGTCTCAAAATCAGGAATTTAAGCAGGACACAAGCTTAAAAAATCAGGACATTTTCAGACTTATTGGAATAGTTAAGTAAGTGATTAAAGCTTCAAAAAAGTGAAACAAGTATTGCTAATCTATTATAATAACCGCCTGTCTTGCTTCGATGAGCTTCATAAATCGCAAAGAAAAAATGAAAAATTTAAAGAAATAATTTTTCATCGGATGTGTGTTTTTAATTCTGTTATTTTTGCTCTCGGGCCTCGAGATGCACTAATCCTAGCCGTGGTTGTACGAATTGGATATTCAATTCGACTGTAGTGGTGCATCCCTATTCTTTCACATGATTTATCCTAGTTGGTGCTCTGTCTCCGTGTATATAAATGTATATCTACGTATATATGATGCCAGTTTATTGTGCAGTTTTGTTTCTCTACTTCGTGTCTCTTCTATTGAAACGCTTTCGAACGCTGAGAAACACCAGCTTTGGTTCAAAATGTTTGTTTAAATTCGATAACGCCGGCAAAGCGAAGTTTATCAACAAAGAAAAATATTTAAACTCACGTATATCCAGGCCCCATAAGTAAAAAATCATAAACTATCAAGACAAAATCAGGACATTAAAAAAGTCAGGAAAGTAGTACTGTTGTGAGGTCTGAAATTATTTATTTTAGTGTATTCATTGATATAAAGATTGCATGCAACACACAATTAGGAAATCTTTAACACAGGATAACAATAGACATCAACCAATTAAAGCTACTTTTATTTCTATAGAATTCTGGTTTATTTGATTGAGATAATTTATCTATTGTTAGGAAAAAAGAAAATGTAATGTGCCTACAAAACAATTATCAATTTTGAACAGTCTCGTGTCTAACATTTTATTTTAGTCTTAATCAAGTAAATCCTACAGAAATAAATTTAGAAATATTTTAAAGTAAGTAAATATTGATAGCTATTAAAATCTACGAACGTACTTGATTCCGAAATCACCATAAATTGAAAAAAAATGCTGAAGATAGATTAAGAAAAGTACGCTAGAGTAGTGACATGTAACAAGGTCATGAATGCTTTTATAGAAGAAAAAAAAAATGGCGACGAGAGTGAGATTCGAACTCACGCGGGCAGAGCCCATTAGATTAGCAGTCTAACGCCTTAACCGCTCGGCCATCTCGTCAAGATCGACCTTGAAATGTTTTTGTTCAAATTATAAACGTTCAACTATCAAGCTTATGAAAATATTTTTTTTTTGCAAATACTTTATCATCTTCAAGAATCATTTATTCGGTTTTATATACATTTATTGGAAATTCAAAAAGATGAAAAACACAGACAGCAAAAGCTAATAACTTAAGTTTGTTATTTTATTTATCATGTTGAAATTACAATAGCACGGTAAAAATAATCCAATGATATGTTAAAATAAAATATTCGTAGATTGAAGAGATGAGATATTTCATCTCATCTATTAGTTTTTCTGATATTGGGATAATTATCATTGATAAAATTCGACAATATTATTGGTTCAGAATAATTTCGGTCTTTTTGTTTGTTACTATTCAAATCTTCGTATTCTTCTAAAAGACGAAGTTCATGAATAATCTTCTCCTTCATAGAATTCGACAAAGCAAACTTCATATCATCATTATAATTGTCCACATATTTCAAACGTTGAAGAACAACTGTCATCATTGTAGCATTCATTCTGTCATTATCCAATACGTCTGTTCGTTTTTCTGTGATAAAATGTTTTTAGTATTTCTATAAAAAGTTAAATACAAAACAAAGAAATACTTACGAATACTATTGGAATACCCCACCGTAGCAAAAAATATGCTAACGAATAGAACAATGAATTGGAATCGCATTTCTCTGCTTATAGAATTATGCAAGAAATATCATCTTTATATAAGTATTCATGATGTCAATCATTTATGAGCGTGTTTAATCATGTCAAAAGAAATTCAAAGTTTTGAGTTCTTACACCTTTTTTTCTATCTTTATCAATACTAATATGTCATGAAATATTATAGAATCTAGGTTTGCTTAGCGCTATGACGAAGAAAATAAAATATTTACATGATGAATGTATATGACGCAAGGAACTGATATTTGTTTTAAAAGAGCAATGACATAAATTATAATCGTGAGAAAAATAGAAAACAACAGACGGCTCGTATTTGAGATGTGACATTCAACTAAAAGCATTTTTCAAGGTTTTTTTGATAAACAACTACTTAAAATTTCGTCGATGCAATTCCCGAAGTAACATATTTGATAGAAGAGTCATAATTATAACGAGCTTTTATTTATAAAAAAAAATAGAACAGACTACTGTGCTATGATTTGTAAACGATAGAATGTGAAGAATATTTTATTCCTATGTTGTTATCAACATTATAAAAAATTAATAGAAGAAACAATACACAACTTGCATAAAAAACCTCTCTTTTCACTAGTGAAAATGTCATAGTCATAAAAAAGTTATTGTGCATGGAACGTTATTTGTGGGCTAATAAGATGTTGTCATACCGAATCCTATTGGCTGGCCTTGTATACCTCCACCATAACCAGCTCCACCACCATAACCAGCTCCACCACCATAGCCAGCTCCAGCGCCACTACCAACGAATTGTTGATACGCCGTACCGAATTGTTGTGTCCAAGGAACTAAGATTGTAATCACATTTTGACCACCGCCTCCAAGGGCTCCAAGGCCTCCATGGCCTCCATGGCCTCCAAGACCTCCAAGGCCTCCAAGGCCTCCAAGGCCTCCATGTCCTCCATGTCCTCCAAGGTGTGATCCAATGTTTGATCCTATACCTCGGAATTTAGCTCCAAGACCTGCTCCATCTCGAGACTGTCCATAACCTCCTTGGTTTCCTCGACTCAGCATATCTTATGTATTAGACGCGAATAAATGTAGAATGAATGTTGTTCTTGTGGTGTGTTTACTTTTCACTGACGATAAATTGGTAATTATGCGGTTAGAAAACGGCGAGATATGCAAGTTGTATACGTGCAGGTGAGGTAGATATATATATGTATACGATCATTCAGCTGGAACATCAAACAATATTATTACTAATACGTATATTTTTTACGTCCTTGAAGAAATAGAAGAAAAAGATACGCATGTTTTTATCGTATTGGACAAAGGCAACAAAATAGACGAAATATGATAGCGAAAGAAAAAAATAAACTACGTTTTTGCTTTTATCAGATCACTCATATATGCAGTGCTTCACTAGATTAACTACAAAAATATTATAAGCGAAGGAAGAAGGAAAAAACCTATTTAAACGCTCGAATAATTATCGTGAAAAAGATAAAAACATTAACTTGTAAATTTTGCGAAAGAAGATTAAGGCATAATTACGACTTGAATATGACTCTTTTTCTTGTTTCTCGTCGTTTTGAATTTATTGGTATTCATGTAAATGTGTTTGACTCGCGTTTATAATTACTATTATTTTGTAATTTAGCACAGATTCGATTGAGCAAGAAAATATTTTTACATGTATACGATAATGTGCGTTTTTATACGTTGAAAAATGATTTAGAAGAAAATAGTTCTGTTTTGACAGGTTATTATTGTCAAATACAATAGAAAAATACTCAGTATAACTTCAATTCAAAACAAAAGATGAAACTATACCTGTCCAGACGCGTTAAACTCATCCTTTCGTACTTTGTACTTGAAACATTTAAAGAAAGCGAAAGAGATTCAGATTCTAATATTCATACATTACATGCACTAAATCTATCTTGACATCTGAAAACATTTCATCAGAATTCCAAGTTATGCACGCGTTTTTCAAAAATTTGAAAAAAACACTATAACTTCGATAAGGATTTATACAGAAAGCGAACATAAAATTAGAGAAATAATGATGATTTTTTTAAGCTTAATTTCGTCTATCGATTGAGTGATAATATAATCTGTAAGTACGCTTTTTTTTGACATGATTTCATAATAAACCATCGTTTACTGGAATATGTCCGTTTTGACCGAGAATTCACATTAAAAAACTAATCACTGACTTGCCAGCGCTTAACGAATTATAATCAATGGTTTTTCTGCCCCATTTGTAACTAATAAGGTTAATCCAGTTGCCCATCTAATTATATATTTTCTTGCCGTGATTTTTTTCTGTCATATACTAAATTTAATCTGATCATTTTCAATTGAGAAATATAAAAAAGACCAATTGGTTTAGTGAGTACCGACGACTATCGTCCCTACATCGATAGAATACCATATCAATATACGTTTTAGGACTAGAAGAAGTGTAAAATATGGTTAGTACGATTACATGTCTTTGTACGAAATGTCTAAAAATTTCCAATTAAAAACTATTTATTAAAATATAAATTGTATCGTTTTGACGACATGTGTGGTTCGCAGTAATAAGTTTTCTGTAGAAAACAATAGACACATAAGTAACAAACTGTATAGTGCTGTATCTAAGAGTCATTGCTATACTCGATGATAATGTTAAGTTTGGCACATTAATATCGTTCCGGGGATATGAATGTATTTACATAAGCTTTTACATTAATTGTCATCTAACAAATGAAAAACTAGATTGCATAATACAGTTTTAAATAAAACATTAATTAGCCAAATAGAGCCTATATTTATAGTAAAGCTTAACTCAAATTTCATGAAATCTAATCCAACGGTGGAAAGGTGATTTTTATGTTTGCTTGAGAGTTAAATGTAAAAATCGTTTGATATTTGTTTTTATTCTAAACAACAACATCGTCGCTCCTTTTTAATTAAATTGTATTCTGGTTAAAACATCGATTATTCTAATGTGCTTTTGATATCCTGTTGAACCAAAAAATAATAATAAATATCAAAATTCTATTATTCTAATTAATTTGCTGATTTAAAATCTCTTCACTTTTTATTTTTCTTCTTATAAATATTGATGCTGCAACACTAAAAATATATTTATTAAGCCGTAGTTTATAAAACAAATATCAAAACTATAGTAGAACATCATTTTTGTTTTTGTAAAATTAAGATGAACGATTGGTGTAATCTACATAAAAAAATCTACAAATTAAAATAAAGTATGAGGCATGCGATACAATGATTTTCTTATTTCCTTGAACGAAAATAGTATTTTACAATGCAAATCTAAATTTATTCGATGGAGAAATTTTCACTGTATTTTCATATGCTGAAATGGTACAGAAGAAGTGAGCTAGTTACTATGAATGGCCTATACTACTATACAATTGAATGGAATCTATGCTTCACGAATTGTCCTTTCAAATATTCTACCCATAAAAATGACTAGACTATTTTTGCAGCATATTTTTTTAAATTGCTTTAGATTTTTGTTATCAAAAACGTACAGTTAGACTTTTGAGTTTTTCCATCGAAATAGATAAAGCATCAGATCATAAAGCTTACAATGGAGGTGTTTGTACTGTCCCTTACGAAAACCGCTCATATTGGTATCAAATGAAAGGTCTCATTGCCAAACTAACAGGGTTAAAATATTAGTGGCCCATGGCTTGCCTAGAGGAAGATATTCGATTTTTCAGTGAATTTTCTCTGCAGGACCCGCTTTCCCAGCAAAGTCATATTCTCGAATTTGAACCTGAAACTCTGTATGCATGAAGGTCTTAATGAGACTAGCTCACAGAAAAAAAAAATTCAGAAGTTTTGGCCAAACTATATCCGAGACATAAATCTCTGAAAATATATGACTTCCATAGAAAATCGCCACTATTTAGGGAGACTCATATCTCGGATATAGTTTGTTCAAAACTTCTGAATTTTTTTCTGTAAGTTATTCTCATTGAGACCTTCACGCATACAGAGTTTCAGGTTCAAATTCGAAAATACGGCTTTGTTGGGAAAGCGGGTCCCGCACAGAAAATTCACTGAAAAATCGAATATCTCCCTCTAGGCAAGCTATGGGCCGCTAATATTTTAACCTTGTTAGTTTGGCGGTGAGAGCTTTCTTTTGATGTAAAAATAACCGGTCTTTTCAACTTACGACACAAACACCTCCATTGTAAGGAGTAGATGTCAAAAATCCATAATATTTAGTTAGGTAGTATTTGTTCTTCGTAAGGAATACTAGTTATTTTATGGTGACGCATATTTACATCTATTCCAAATTATCCTAATTGACAGACTATCTGTGATGGATTTCACAACATTATTGTCACAAGCCTATATCTTTATCTTATTGAATATATTCTAGTAAAAATATATAGGTTTTATCATATAGTTTTTGTCTCTAATGTAAGTAAAATGAATCAATTGAGTTTGATCTAATCTATACTTGTAACATATGTTCAACTCATCTTACCGGCAAACAAATAATACGGTTTTCTCTCTTTTCAATATTCATCATTTTTATTTATTTAATAGAGTTAAATGTTTCTTTTTTTTTAATAAATCTCCATTATATATGAACTATGGCATCTTTTGCCAATTTTAACATGGATTCGTCAAGTGTGTGACCACGTCGTTTTCTATATAATCCATAAGCACAATCATACGCATTTATTTGTTCCGATTTAGTCGATGTTACATATTCAAATTGTAGCGTAAAGTATCGAATACAATAACTTTTCAGCACTTTTTGTACATCTTTACCATATGCATTTGTGCACGTACTTAACATGGTATCTTCGTCACATACAAGATGGAATGATGCATAGATTTCTTTTGAAGTTGCTCTAAAACAGAGCAAAGTGTTAATTTTTGCTTTTTCTTACAAAACAAAAAGAAGACAAATCGTGACATTAGTACCTCCAAACATGAAAACTATGTATACTTTTAATTGCTGGTACAGCAGTAACTATCTCATTCATTAACTTTTGTGTATCGATCCCATCGGGAACATTTTCAATTAAAACTGCACTTATAGAAAGTATAACAGGTATTGCGTGTACAGCAACAACAATAACCATTATAAGTGTTAATATGGGATCAACATATTTTAGCCAAGCATTGATTTCTTTGCCTGTTAGAGGATCTATCCGTGGGATAAAGTGAATCATCAAGCCTGATATAATAACAATGATTGGCTCCAAAAAAACAGCCTAAATAGTTAGAGGGAAAATGAATTTATCAAGTTTATCGAAAGAAAAACTTACAAATGAATGTAAAAATAAAGCATGCAAAGTGGCATATACTCTTGACACTTTCATATCAACATTTTCATAGACAAAAGCATCAAGATTTGGCGGATGTTGTTCAACACTTTTTGATGAAGTTTTAGCTTTCTTTCGATGATCCGTATTTTCATGTTTTGATTGTTTGATCATTAACGGAGTTTCAACAGCTTTATTGGGATCCGATAGAGTAGGTATTCTTTTTAAATTTTTCGTATGTTTTTTTGAGAACGATAAAAATTCTCGTTTTTTCTTTTCATTTATTTCTTCTTTTATATCATAATTATGAAGATAACCCCGAAACATAATCATGCCAAGTATACCAATAAACATGCCACTTACACCAAGAATAATCAGTACGTTTGAATCATGTACATGTACAGGATTAACCAAATTATTTACAGCATCAACTATAACACCCAATGATACTGATAGAAGAAATACTTCTTGTACAAGACCAAACAATAATTCTGAACGTTCATAACCAAATGTATTATGTTTGTGTTCATTTGGTGACGTATCTGAATAATGAAGAACTAACATAACACCAATTAAACAGAGAGCTTCAGCAAATGAATACAATCCGCCAGCTATTAACGCATTTGAATGCGTACGAATGCCATAGATGATTTCAAAATTAGCCGTTGAAATTGTTAGAATAAACATAACAAATACACGACAACTTTTTGAAGAAAGCGTAGAGATACATGATTGACAGCAGCCAGTTACTTAAACAAAATAAAATCATGCATAGTAGTCATGAAGAGTCCTACTAGCAGAACGAGAACACTTTATTCTTATGTTTTAGTCGAAAAAAGACGCGTGATAACTTCTGACTTTCAAACAGTAATCAGGACTAGAACTAGACGATCTTTGATGAAGACGTAAATATTACGGTATTGACAAAGAAAATTCATAGACTTCGACTTCTCTCGATAGTGAAAAATAATCCTCGCAGTAACCAAATTCAACAGATAAATATCAAGACATAACAAATATGAAAGTTAGTACGATTCTAAAGTCAATGTGTCAACATTTCCTATGTCGTGTCGAAAGTTTGCTCATCTATTGTAAAACTTGAAGCACGATTAAATTTTTCAGTTTGTTTTATAAACTTACTCGTAGGCATTTTTATTTTGTATTATCTCATTCACATCTATAAGTACCAGCAAAGTTAATGTTTCTTTTGCATAAAAGTAAAAATTAAAAAAAAACAAGGTAGTTACTGTTGTTGTCGATGTATAGCTGTTACTAATCATGTGTATGGTCATTACATGATCGTGATTAGAGAAAAAGACTACTTCTCATAACTATTCTCTGCGTTTAGTAGCAATCGCACAAGCTTTTCATTATTGGCAAGCTGTACACTAAAACATAAAAGCAAGAAAAAGATTGTTTCGATGGGTTATTGTTATTGCTTGTTTGTGCACGGAGCATAATTCTATTGATAGGCAATAAATCACATATGTTTCATTGAAATGAATAATATATTTGATCACGCCTGACTTCGAACATTTTTAAAAAAGGAAAATAACCCGATTGGCAAATCTCGAATAGCGAAAGATTCTTTTATGCATTCGTAATAATTAAACGCGATTTTCTTTACCTCAATGATTGATACGTATTTCGATACAATGATGTTCCGCAAGTAACATCAACAACAAAGCTCGAGTGACAAATAATAATTATTTAAACTCCGTGTGCCAAATTTGACAACTATTGAAACAATAAAACATTTTTATTTTACTCAAAAAGAAATAAGAAATTTTCGATCTGTGATTCGATATTCTATTCGAGTCGATTGTTTTTCATTGGCTTTCGTAAATGTCGTCAAACATTGTTTGAACCATATTTTAAATTCTTCGTTAAATGTTAGTGCTTGTTGTCCATTTTGTCTGCATAGCATCAAATCAAACATTATCAATTCGGCACATATTCCGCGCATTATTAATGGTAAAATAAGGTAAAATGTGACATATGGAAAATCAATGTAAATGTCAAAATTTAGAAAAAGTAGCCTTGTCGAAAAGAAAGATATGATTCGCATCATATCTTCAAATAGCGGCGGATCGTTATAAAAGCTAATCGATAAGCAATCAATTTTCTTCGCTAATTCTTGCACAATTGAAGGTGATTTGAGGAGTTGAAGTAAGTAATCGTAAGGTACGCAAAGAGAAGTAACATTTGACAACAAAACTAGAAGATCATGTGCGAAAGTTAATGGTGAATGAATTGAATCGGTTGGTGAATGAGTTGTGAATGCAATCGTATTGATCTTCGATAAATCAGGGATAGACTTCTTTATGTCAGAACAGATCAAACTAAATAAGGTAATAACTAATTCATTTTGTGTAAAATGATACCGACGAATGAGACTCCAAATCTGTCATCCCTGTAGAATCGAATGGCAATCGTCTAGAAAAATAGCCTAAAGGTCTGTATCGTTCTCATATGAATCTCAAAAACAAAATTTGCTGTCAACAAAGCATCTCGGAAGATATCATTTTTTATGAATTCTAGACATGAATGAAAGAATATTTTAATATTCCATTTTGCAGGGCGTGAAAAGACCTATCAAACTAGGCTATAGCAATCAATATTGAAAATGAAGCGGAAAAGTGAGAACATCTGAATACTTTGTTGTTTACAATTTTTAGCTTTGAGATTCATGTAGGAACGTAAACGCATCAGGGAACGATGCAGACTTTTATGCTCTATCTTACTAGCTGATTGCCATTAAAAACCTACAGGGTTGACATATTCGGAGTCCGATGCATCAGTGTCATTTTGTTCGGAATAAATCGCCTATCATACCTATTTTTCGTCGGACCATTTTCCGCTGCAATTGTTGTGATTTGCGAATGAATATTGATTGCTGTCACGTTCGGATAAGTAATTAGCGGTTCATTCACTACTAGTTGATCATCATGCAATGTAATTTTTAGCGTTGTTATATTTTTATCAATATTAATCATATCATTCATTGGTGTTATATATCTTTTTCTATCATAGAATTCTACAATATACTTGCCGTCGAATGAGGGTTGTGAATAGGTATAGAATTCGAATAGCGGTGGGTCTAATCGGAAATTGTAATCCATAATGACAGGACCATCAATCCATTGACCATTAAGATCATTAAGTGAATAGACAAGTTCCGGTGGTGGACTCTGAACAACATCTGAATATAAAACAAAAGAGAGCTCTCATTGATGTTACTCATTTACAATGAACGGCAGTCAAGTTACCATCGATCCGTATGTGAAATTGAAATTTTTCTAATTTTAAGAGCTGTGTAGAAATGAACCGATGCCAAATTGCCGCCGATACAAAATCCAAATCATCATTAAATGTTGACAATGTTAAATGTCTTAGATTGGGAAATAATTTTACGACAAGTTGAAAATTCGTGAACGATAAATAATTAAATGACATATGGAGATGACTTAATGATACTAGACCAAAATGAAAAAAATCGATCGTTATTTGGCTAGGATGTTAGATAGCAAGTTCTTTGCCAGTCGAATCCAATAGCTTCTCTCTTTAGGATATTTCGCAGTGCTCTGCTTTCTTATTCAACTTGAATCCTTATTTCGAATAGGTCCTAGTTTTTCTCCCTACCAAAATGTTGTATTTTCCTTTTCAAGAAATTTTGTCTCTAGTTCTTCTACATCCCCAGTCGATCCGTCTTGCTCATGCACATCAGTTTCTTGAGCGTTTGGAGCATGAGAGTCATGTGATTTTAACAAATTTTGGAGTCTGTACAGATCAAGAATGCGGGAAAAAGTTCGCTTAGGGCTGGTAATTATACGTGCCCGTCATTACCACAACGGAGATTGCCAATTATTTGTCCATAAATTGATTCCAAATTTTGATCACTCGTATAATTTATTCTAATTTTCATTCGATTTAAATTTGGACCCACATATTTGAGCAGCTCTAAGAACTCTACCACATGACAACCATTGATTTCTAAATATTCGAGTACCGTCAATGGATGAATATCATCATGGCTAAAATTAAAAACAATGGGTTCAACTGAATATAGAATCAGATATTTCAATGATTGTAACGAAAATAGAGTCGTCGTAATATAGATTGATTGAATCACTGCTCTAGAAATGTTCAAGTAGAATAGATGTCTTAATAAATGTAATTTTGACACTACTTTATCTAAGGTAGAAATCAGACTTGAGTCTTTGAATCTTTCATGCCTAAATGTCTTACCAAGATTTTCCGAAGACGCATCTGTTATGGTCAATGCTCTCAAATTGGTGAAAATGCTAATGTCAGTAAACCGATGAACGAATGTCAGACGATCAAATTTGTCCGATAATCTTAGACTATAGACCTGTGATCTCAATGGTCGTGAACTAGAACAAAAATCGTCAAAGGAAGATTTTGTCCAGTCCAAATCTAAGTATAATTTTAGGGTATGACATAATTTATTTAGACGCGAGTTTAAATTGTACATGGTATAATAGAGATCGCAATGCGATAAGAATTCAAATACGTAGATTAACAATTCATTTGGTAATTGCTCTAACATAGATTTTACTGGTGGTGTTTCAACCTAAAAATATGAAATTAGAAAAATGAAGAGAAATGCATATAGGTGTTCAAAGCTCAATTATCAATATTTCGATAAATAGAAACTACAGAGTTCGAGCTTCGAAGGCATACGAACAGTATAACCTACCTGTAGTTGTAATATGTCTTTCTCATCAACCATTGCCGTTCTTGGATGACTGGTTTGAATAGAAAAGAATTGAGAATAAATGATTTTCAATTGTATTACAGGGAGTATGCGAAAAATTTAAGATTGCATTATGCGCAAGTCATTGTAGACGCCAATGTAATCACAGAAAAATTGATAAAGCTGATTCGAAATTCGAAGTAATCTATGGTTGTTCTCGGCAGAACTAGAAGAAAAAGCATGTGCGTTTTTATTTTTACAGCTCGTGATTATAAATTTCAAAATGAGTAACACATATGCATAAATACTGTGAAAGGGTAGGCAAATATAACGTCAGATTTTCAATATCTACGAGAATATTTAATCTATGTTCTCAATGTGATAAACCAGAATAAATTCAAGTGACTTTTTTTCTAAAAGTTACCCTCTACAAAAAATACTTTTGTTCGATATTTTGAATTGTCAAAATAGTTATCCAAAAGTAGTTCATTCATTCTCGTTTGAAATCACGAGTAACCTAATTCGAACTATAATATAAGTGATGTGCTGGAAAAATGTTGAAACGTATATATTAACGTGAAAAAATGTCGAAAGTGAAAAATAAAAAAACAACGACGCCTCAAGTATATGGCGATTGTAACTACGTATACTTCATTGTTTTTTCTTATAATTTTACTCGTGTAGAATTTTAGTCGGTATTGAGACGGATGACTAACGAGTGATACAAGTAACAACAACTAATAAAGAGTGGATATATACACTATTAATTATTGTGCAGCTAAAGTGCATACTGATTGAAATAATCGATTGATGAAAACTGTCTGCAATCATAGTCATCTTCCAGGAAAAGAAAAACTTGAGGTTCGTGAAGCTCGTGAAAAAATAACATTTTTTTAAAAAAGAATTTTCTCACCATTAACATTCCAGCTTAATTTCATACAAAAAACATTCATTATATTATTTACAATTCTCTAAAATATTAACTGACAATGTTTCATGTCGATATAATTTTTCGACATTTGTCCTTTCGACATTATGACGGCCAACCATATAAATGATGAGCCTCTTAATGCTCAAGATGAATTCGACAGCAAATGAAATCCTTTTTAAATCATGCCGGCACTTGTCGCTAACAGAAAAACGAAAGATCTAAATTAAAAAATAATAACTGGCATAGCACTTTCTTTCAGGCAAACATGATTTCGATTTGAAAAATATCTTTAATCATAAAACAAATTTCTATCATTCCATAATGTAAATTTCATCATGTTCGTCATCGAATTAGGGAACTGATCTTAATTTGACCACGCAATGTAAAATACAGCGGGCGTCAATGAAGAGCCGAAAAATTATATTTGCACTACCCGAACTACGGAGTCTCATAGTTAACAATGCTACAAAAGTTTTAGAACACGTGAACGACTATCTTTATGCAAAGTATAAATAACGTAACTCATAATCCATCAAGGAAAATGATGTAAAGAGAGTTTATTATCATCGTATCGTACAACTTGGTAAAGATTAATAAAAATATAAAGTCTCTTCTCTATAAGAATACGTAAGAATATTTGATTTAAAATGTAAGTTTGAAAAATCTAACTTTTAGGTATCATTTAGAACTTTCTCACGGCATATTTTAAAGTTTAAAATCATTTTTATTGATTGCGTCAATTTTTTAATCCCCAATTCCAAATCGGATGAGAGACAAATTGTGTATCATACTCAAGTTTCGAAGTTTTAATGTATTTTACTTGAAATGAAGTTATTCAAAGTTGGACTAGATTTCAGCAGCTTCCCTAGGCATTGAATCATAATTCGTCTTTTTGAAATCGTTCAATCATAGCATATAGTATGAATACTTTGAGGCAGAAAAACAATATTCTCCTATTCTAGACTACTCGATGTCATCGTAGTTGCTTAATGCAGATTTTTATCATCTAATGAGACAGAATTTCCATAGGTAATTATTTCGGCTCATAGGAATCGATGAACTTGTGTATCTATTTCGGCAGAAAAAAACAAGTGCATCAATGCATTGTAAATAAATTTTCGTCAAAAAATAAATAAATAGACAACTGCTCTTTTCACCTGTAGGCAGTAGAAACAACAAAAAATTGAATCTAATATTACATATTATTTTCTAATTTTCCTGTTTCACGGTTTGCAATCGCTTGTTTTCGTAGTACTCCAAGGACTTCATTCCATGTTTACGATGTATAATAAAATATTCTATACATATTTACATTCACACCGTCAGTCAAAAATCTAATAAATTCGATATGTATCAAATTTTTCGATTTAATCGTTGAATCACAATAGATGTTCTACTAGGAAATTTCAGTCGATTTGACAAACAATTTCAATTCAACCAAGTCATTTTTTTTTTCTTCTATTCGAAAACATGACTCGCTATGACTTGATCTTGTCTTTTTGACTGTTATTTGTGATGAATAATAGTGCGTGAGTTTCAATCTGTAGAAAGACAATAAAATTTTACTCAACTATCCACGGAAATTTGATACTTGCACTATATTCAATAAGAACATTTTATACAAATGCTTACATGACATTTCCTATTGTGGATTAAAGCATCATAATGAATATCATATCGGTGTGAATGACTGATCTGATTCATGATAAAATATGAGGAGATATTGAGTGATGCAAGTGACATTTGAATTAGTGAACCGACTTTTGATTAGGTCAATTATTATTTTTCTCTCTAGTAGGATATTCATATATATGTGTAGCATGACCTTTAATTGAACGATTTACTACTGGCTATCAATAGATATTTGAACAAACCTTCGTATGAGTGCGCTTGCATTCTGCTTTTTTTAACCTTGCGAATGATAATTAACGTCAATGACTAACTGACTCTAGATTAGACTGGATGGCGAAGAGCAAAAAGAACGTTGCTCACGTTTTTAGTGTTTCTTTTCTTTTGAACAAGGATGACGAACAACCTTTGCGTCATCTGTAACTATTACATTAATCACTGTTCAAGAGATAAAATCAAGATGAATAGTATCCTTAAGTTCGATATGAGTAGTTTTGTTCTGTGTTCTTAAGGAAGTATTCTATATTGAAAAGCATGATGAAAGGAGAAGATCATTGATGCATGACAAGACATGGAGGAGCGAAAAAATGAAATACGAAATAAATAAACCAAATTACTTCGTAGATGTTCTCGCGCATGCTGTTCGCTTTGCAAAAAAGCGCAACTAATCGATTGGACAACACGCCGTCACTACATACAGTCAAGCAGAGAAAGAAAATGATAAAGAACAAGAAAGAGGCAAGATACTTCAGCTGATTACAATAATAACTTCTAGTACAGCAGCGGTATACTTGTTCGTAGTCCGCAAAAAAAGAAATATGCAAAAGGCATATTATCATTGATTTCTTTTTTTTTTCTTATTTTTTCCTTCGTACATATTTGCCCGTATAGAAACCACATTATCAAGAGCACTGCTTGCTTGTTTATTGTAAAAACACAATCACATTTGTATAGACCAGGGTCAACTATTACTCAATAACAATGAGCAATTCTACTAGAGACAGTAATAATTATGGAAGTGTCTCAGCAAAACCACAACAACTAGATGATTCAACAGTAATTCGTCGAACATTAGTCGAACGTGGTATACGACCAGTAGATGATGGTAATTCATCGAATAATAAAGGGTCAACTGTTGCTGCTATAGCAGCAATGAATCAACAGCATAAAGATGAAAAACGTGATTTACAAGATTTAAATGCTAAATTTGCAACTTATTTGGATCGTGTACAATTTCTTGAAGACTGCAATCAACGATTAACAGCTGAGTTACTTAATTTAAAGCAAAATTGGGGTGGAGATATAGATCAATTACACTCTACGTATGGCTCACAATTGCAAACACTTCGTTGTGATCTTGATCAAGCTATAAATGATCAAACACTTCAAGAATTAAAATTAAAACGAAATGATGTTGACATATACCAATTGCAAGAACAAATAGCTGCAATCGATCCTAATTATGATGAATATCATTTAAATAAATTGAAACAAGAATTAGATCTATCACTTTTAACTGTAGAACAGCTGAAAAGTCAAGCTGATAAAAGTTTTATTGATCTCGGACGATTAAAAAATCTTATGGATCATTCATTACAAGATGTGAATAGCTTAAAAAACGAATTAGATAATCAACAATTAGAACATATTATGATTGCAAATGAATTACAAACATTAAAAGAACACATTGCTTTTCAATGTTCAGTTTATCAAGTACAACGAGCAGATATGCTTTCTCTCAGTGAGATTTTAATTATTCATATTATGTATAGTTTATTATTCATGAATTTGTTTTAGATACACCTGTTATTGATGTATCTGCATTTTATCGTACTGAATTAGCTCATGCTATATCAGATATTCGGCGAGATTTTGAAATACTTTTTCAAACGCAAACAAGTGAATTAGAATCATATTATGAAGTTAAAACTGAACAAGTACGCGGAGAAATCGAGACAGAAAATGAGCGTAAACGTTTATTGGCTTTTGAAGGTGCTATTGAAGTTATGGATCCACTCGTTTTATCATCATCAATACGGGATAGCCAAAATGAACTATTTACATTACAAAGCGATAATAAAAATTTACAAGCAGAACTCGACGCTATTATTGATGATTTAGAAAAAATTCAAAATGAACAATTAGATGAAAGAGAATCCTATGAAAGAGAAATTGTTCTCATTCGACAAGTTATCGAAGATAAACAAAATACTATTAGTAGTATTTTAGACAATAATGTTTCACTTCGTTTTGAAATGTCAACATATAGAGGTTTATTACTTGCTGAAGAACATCATATAAATAGAATGGCACAAGAACCACAAGCACAAAACTTCTCATCAGGATCATCATTATTGCCATCAGACGGTATATCAACATTGGTATTAACTTCATCAACAGTACCACCATCTAGAGTATCAACATTAGCACCTGGCTTATCATCTACGCTAACATCCGGAGTATCGACATCAGTATTGCCATCACGAGGAGTATCAGCATTAGTATCGGAATCATCATCAACGTCACCATACGGCGTAACAACAACAGTCACACGTTCATCCTCATCGTCAACATCAACACCATCAAATGTATTCGGATTAACAACAGGATTGTCAGCTGCAGTACCAATCGGAATAACAACAACAACAACAACAGCCACAGAACCAACGTCAACAACACCATCAACTATATCCATCTTGGCAACAGGATCACCATTAACGGTTACATCCGGAGGATCGACATTAGCATCTGGTTCACCAACAACGTTGCCATCAGATGAAATATTAACATCAGTATATCAGGATAAAGCGACTCCCAATCTACTTCGTCATGCTTCAGCAACAAAGAAGATGACGGTTCAAAAAATAGCCAGAGGTTATAAGATGATAATATTTTAAATTTGTAGTTTTTTTTTCTCGTTTTCGTTACTATTATAGGTCCAATATCATTAGATTTAGTTGATTTAGAAAATGATTCAGTTGTATTAGTTAATGAACGATACAGTGGCAATGAACAATCCCTTCAAAATTGGTCAATTCATCGTCAAATCGATCAGCAACCGGAAATAGTTTATCAATTCCCATCAGAATATTCGTTGAAACCACGACAAACTGTTCGCATTTTTTCAAAACGTGGTTCACAATTAACAAGCTCAGTCAGTAATGGTTTAGTTGCTGATAAAATCGATACATGGAGTATAGGCCAACACATGATAACACGCTTAATCGATGATCATAATGAAGAGAAAGCAGTTTTAACACAAATATTTCAATAAAGAAAACAAAATACACAAATAATGGCATCAATTTCAAACCTCTCTCTCTCTCTCTTTCTTTCTCTTTTGCTCTTTCAATACATATGTACGAAGATAGAAACAAATACTTTAAAACCTTCTCTTTTTCTTTTTTAAATAAACTTGAAAGAATTCATTTTCTGTTTTCGTTTTGAAAAATAAATCTTTATTTTAACATATTTACAACTGTGAATAAATAACATAATAAGAGGAAAATAATGTATCGTACAAGCTGCATATCTAAGATCAAAGTCCAGCGAAAACATGTGTTTTTGTTCTCATCATTATTCTTTATATATAGATTCTAGGTGAAAGGCAAAATTGCTATTGAATATTGCACTCCATCTTTTTTACAATGACTTTGGCTTCTTCTATCGCTGTGCTGGTTTTACTTTTGGTTGCCAGTTCAATTGAAGCTGTATCAGAATCAACTAGTGAACCAGTTGTACACGAAGGTACATTCCAATGAGTATACATAACAGATAATAATTTCTTTCTTGATTTTTTTCTTAAGGTCAATGTCCATCCTATAATTTACCATTTCATATTATGTGCCGTCGTCGTGTTTGTCTTCCTGAAGAATTAATTCCACTATGCAACATGGATGGTGACTGTGCAACAACACACAAATGTTGTCGTCCTCTATGTTCATGCAGAGTTCGCTGTGTCGAAGCTATTCCAGCATAGATTGACAAACAATTCTTTTCATAAAACAGATTGATAATTGTTTTACAAAAAAACACAACAGAATCATATAAAGTCAAACTAACATCGTTCATACCAATTTTGCTACCACTCATTTTTCTTGGCATGCTTCTGTTTGTACGAATTGACTCTTTCAAAGAAGCAGCAACAAAAATAAGAACTGACGATCGACAACAATAAGTATCATACAAGTAGACAAAGGATAATATGTTGAAAATAGAACAATAAAAAACAAGGGCTAACAGAAGAATTGTTCCTTCATACATTTAGCGTCCTAATAACATTGATGCTGAAGAAACAGAACTGATATGTCCTTAGATATTTCCTGTTGTTGTTACTTTTGTTCTTTGTTCCGTGAAACTCGACATCATTCATGAGAAAATCAATCATCATCTGGTTTTTTTCAGTATCACCTTATTATTATTATTTAACCATGATATCAGTTATACTTTCTCGGATAGAGATTATGGTTTATGCTGTATTTTATTGCAATGTCGATAGATAATTACAAAGAACATCATGATCAATTAAAATTCCGAAACAAAAGACAATTATAAAACATAGGAAAACGGCACAACTCAAGAAGCATAGTTTACATAATCTGTCCTGCAGAAAAAAAGGAGAAAGATCACGATTAGATTTTTCTTAAGAGTATTCCTGTTGGAAGAACGTATGATTTTACTAAAGATTAATTGATGATTAAGAACTAGACTAAAAGTACATGGCCTTTAATCTCTTCGACCCATTTCATTGGAATACAGTCACGAATACAATCTTCGGATTAGTGACTACATATAGATCAATCGGATGTGCTTATTTGTGTCCAGCCATAATAATATTTCTATTCGAAAACGTTTACATAAGACATTATCTATTCATAAACACAGTATATAATGTGACCTTAGAAATATGAAGTACGAAACAATATCATAATATATATATTGTATAGATTTAAGCAAAGGATTCATTATATTCTACAATCATAATTTTGCATTATTATCAACCGCATCGAGACGGGGTTTTTGTATCTGAGATATATATATATATATAACGAAATGTGTTTGATACTCGATAATAATCGAAATTATCAATATAATTTCTATTGAATTTCGTGATCCGACATTTATAGCTAATATTTTGAGTAGCATTCATTGGTTAGATAATAATCGTATTGCATTATTTTGTGTTCATTAATAATTCGTAATGATAAAAAAACTTACGAAATTTTCACTACTACTATAGAGACGGTATTTGACATCGTAAAAATGAAGCGTAGCTTTCGTAATTGAACTATATATTTAGATACTTTTACTCACTTTTTTGTGTTGAATTTGACATAGTGATATTATGTGAAGGTCAATCAAATGGTATGCGTGTGTACTGTCATTCGTAATTGATATTTCATCTACATCTATTTGTTATACATCCCATGCACTAAATTGTCAGTGCGTTGATGATAAAGAATCTCATGAAATATTTTCTCATGCAAACTGCGAGAGTTCATTGATTGAAATTGATAAATCGTTATGAAATATCGAACATGAAGACGATTGTTTCTCATGTTCAAATTCACTGTTCATTACGAATTTTTCAAAAATTAAAATTGATGTTACCAATCGAGGTTTTGATGAATCAATATTTCAACAATGTAAACATATTCTTTTTTTGCTGTAAGAACTACTGATGAAAATGATCTTATAGAAAGTCAAATACAGTCAATTTTTTTAAAATAACTTCCTATTGATTATATATAAATACAATATAATTCCATTCGATTTAGTAAGAGTATTCGTAGGACAATAGTTCATCATCTTATACGAGAACATATTGAACATATGAATAATGTTGATTATATTGATATTTTTTTAATGAAATACTAACAACAGATGGAATACTCCGAGCATAATTATTCATCTCTGATAATTTGCATGTGAATCAACAAGATTATGCAATAGTGTTAATAATTATCTACAAATGAATGTTTATTGTTTTTAAAAGTCTCAACAACTTGTAAAATTTCAGTTGTCAGATTCGTTTTGAATCTTTTTCATTTCTTTATGAATACGTGCTCGAATTGATCATCTGTGTGAATGTTAAATTATCCCGATCGATCTCCACATTAAGTCGAAAAAACACGAAAAATGCATCTAAGAACAGTGCGCCATCTGTTGATGAAGGTTGAGAAGAGACTTTTCGATTGGATGCGATCGAAATATCCTGTGGATAGCTGTTTTTAATTCATAATTTAGTTTTGAAAGAATTAATTATCTCTAAGATATCTAAATGGCTTCGATCTTAAGTCGATCGTTTCTTATGATGTCTCTTCGTAAATCTTCTTCATTGAAACGTATTCCAATCGTGTCGACTCGTTCGATTTCCTCTGATCATCAGCAACAAGATGTTCGCCCATTGATGCTCATGGATATTCCACGAACTCCCTATCCAAATATATTATTAGTATTAAAGAATTTCGTTTCCCGAGCAATTATTAGTGGATATTTCGATTCAACATTTGCTATGAAGCCATTTTGTGACGGTACTCGACAAGCAATAACCGTTGTTTCACAACTAATAGCTAATGGTCAATTTGATGATCTTCCTGGATTTGTTACACCAGAGGTAGAAAATTGAAAGCAAACCGAAGACGTCATTATTTCATAAGTCATTAAAACAAAAAATAAAAATCTAATCTAGGTCATCAATGAAGTTAAACAAAACTATGGAAATCTATCATCACACCAAAAACAATTGATTCCTGTTGAAGAAAGAGAAATTGTTTTTTCTTATCCATATTTAATTGGTCTTATTATGGACGAACAAACAAGTAAAGTTCTAGTTTGATATATATCTTTTGTTGAATCAATTCAAATGCACTTCTAGATAAACGTATGGTTGAAATAACAATGATTTTTCATGTTCTAAAAAATCCTGAATCGTATCGAGACGAAATGCTTGACGGTCCGCGTAATGCGGTGTCAAATTGGATATCAGCGGTTAAGAAAATACGTGATGGTATTATCATTTGTAATTATAGATTCTTACGTGACATGAGTAGTGATGCTCAAGATGATAGTTGGATTATTACAGGACTTAATCATTGGTTGCCGAATGAATATTTGCAACAAAATTAAGCGTTGTATTGTTTTTCAAAATAAAAATATGAAAATTTTCATTCATTATCTTGAACGGTAAATGTTTTTAATAATGAACATAGTTTTACTTCAGGTTACTCTCGCTAAGTAAATGCATTTTTTTTGGAAGAAAATTAAATGCTCATTGTTGGAAAACATTGCATTTATTTTTTTACTTGATTAAACATCCGTTGATGTTTATTTGTCGCCCTATTGAACGAATAGATTTATTTTCTTTGTGAAAGTACATTTATAGAAGCACGACGGTGGTATACTGATTGTATTCTAGACGACTTAGAGTAACCTATTTTGTTGACGAATGATCAATTCTGCATTCTTAATCAAATTTATATAATCCTATTGAACACGTAAGTGTGAACGTAGAAAAACAAAACTAATTCTCTGTGTAAAAGATTTGCACAAGCGATTTAATTAATATATTATGACAGCAACATAGGCGGCGGAGCCATTAGGCTTGGGGAGGCTCAGATATTTGAAAAGAATACAGATTTCGTCGTGATTTACTTAACTTACAATATATTAGGAAATCTGTTTCATGAATATTGTAAATTATTGCATTTATAGTTAACAAATCTCACTTCAACGGCTACGGCTCAGAGATGCTTCAGTGTTACAAATAGAATAAAGATATCTACGATCAATAATGACACAGCAACGCTTTAATCATGCCTTTATTTCTCATATTCATTATGGGAAACTAGATCAGTTAGACACGAAGAGCATTTGTTCTGAGTTTATTGCAAAAAACTAGAGAAAAGACGTTAATGGATATGAACAATAGTTTTTGTACTTATGATATGTTTGGTTTAGTCAAAGTTTAAGATGTTTTTTATGCTTATGTTGATAAGGAAATAAAAATTTTGATAGTATAGTTCCTAGTCAAGAATCTCCTAATGAATCCCCAGGCAGTCCCTGTCGTGAGTCCTCGACGAGTTAAGAAAAATATGAAAACTTTCTATCGAAACTATCAAAAACCTACGTAAAAATTCGAAAGTATCTTCGAAAATTCGTAAGGGATTTCTAAAAAATGACTGGAAAGTGCCATAGAAATCTCGAGAAGTGAACGGAGTTTTTTGGAATTTCTAAGACACTTCACTCACGTTTTACAAATTTTCGAAGACACTTTCGGATTTTTACGTAGCTTTTTGATAGTGTCGATAGAAATTTTTCTTAACTCTTCGGGGACTCACGACAGGCCCTTCTAAAAAATCCAAAATTGGCGGGGACTCTAAAGATGCGTTAAGTGATTATTGACTAGGAACAGAATTTTCGATTGTTCTGCAGCCATATAAATGGATCAATACAGAAAATTTTTTCAATCATAGTTATGACAACAAATTTTAAAAGTCTATCTTCTCTCCAAATGTCGACTTTTTATCTTTTGTTGAAAAAAATTTGAGTCTCCCCTAAATTCAAAACGTTCCGCCGCCTATGGATAGCAAAGAAAACAAATTTACTTATCAATGCATTCAAGTCCTTGACCTATAATTCTAATGAGCTTTTCTATATTAAAAGCTGAATGTAAACATAAACAAAACATATCTCGAAAAGATTATGAGAACTATGTTTGAAACAGATTTATTCAACCAATAAAACAAGCAGTAGAAGAAAGTTCAGACGGTTTATCCTCTTGTTTAGAATAATATCATTCTTCGTCATTTGATAACAGTTATCTGTTTAATTATAATCAATTGTTCCATTAAAAGGAAGCCAAAAAAAAATAACATATAATTTTTGATTTATTACATATTTAATTATAGTACGATTGTCGTCGTTGATCTCGTTTTAAGATACGATGAAATGTTCGCCGAAAATGTTTATTTGATAGAGCATATAAAAATGGATTTATGGTTGAATTAACATAGCCAAGCCATATTGATGTTGTAACAAAACGTTCTGATACACATGAACCACAAAAAGCAACAACCATATATAAAATAAAATATGGCAGGAAACAACACGTAAATCCAAATACAATAGCAAATAATTGTCGAAATGCCTTTTCTTGTTGATTCCATACAGTTGATTGTTTAATTTTACTCGATGCGCGACGATTCATTAAAGAACTTGACCTAAGTAATAAATTCGATGATATACTATTTCTTTGTAGAGCAAAAGACGATATTGTATTCTGTCTCCGACTTGCTACAGATGACAATGATGACGATGATATTTTTGTATTAGTAGGTTGTTCAATATTCGAATGTATAGTTACAGCGGATGTGGCTGCTGAACAACAATTGCATAAATTGAATATATTCATTGTTGTCGATGTTCGCATTGTATCTGATAGAGAACAACGTCGACATATAAATGTCGATTGATTAGTTAAACTATGAGATTTCGAACGGTAGGCTATTTTCGATGAATTTTGATGGCGTTTATTCATGATTCCGATTCGGTCATTTGAATGAAGTCGACATGAATGATAATCGTGTGTATGTTTCAAACAACGCTCATCGACATTAAGACGATGTTTTACACTCGTACGACCTGGACGTAATTTTAATGGCGATGGTTTTGACCTAATTGGTGAATGTGAACGTAAATGTTCATTACGATCAACATAACATGGAAATCGATCCTAAGTGTAAGAAACAATTGTGTATTTTCTCTATTATACTCTTCTACGATGATGCTAACCTGTGTATAAGAATTTTTTTCAACACATGAATAAGCACGTTTTAATGATGATCGCTGACTATCCGATATTTGATTTGATATTATAGATCGAAGTTTTTTCTCTCGAAAATTAATTCGTAATGCTGGATTAGTTTCATTCTTAATCGATGAGCGTTTCGATGCATTTAAATTATCATTGTCGGTTACAGTCAACGGTGTTGAACATAATTGTTTATCACTATCACATAATGCCATTGTTAATGCTCCACGTGAATATCTTGTTATGGAATTTAATTTATGATAACTTGATGGTTCATTTATTTGATTTGAATGTCTTTGTAGAAGAACACTTTTATAGCGACGTTTGATTTCATAATAAATTCGAGCATTTAATGAAATTAAAACAAATAATGGAAAATAAAAGTTTATTATAGCTGTTGAAACTTTAAATACTTTCGAATGTGTATATTCAGGTTCACATTTTGTAGACTAAAAATTGAGATTAGTTATGTTTTTCAAATTAAAAACAAAACTTACATCGATATATCTAACACCGTGATTAACAAAACGATGCCATCCAACAATAGGTATAACCCATAGAAGTGATAAACCCCAAGCAAAACCGATTAATAATAAAGCTCTAGGCCGTGTTCGTTTACCAAGATATTGAAGTGGAGATGTTATTGACCAATAACGATCTAAACTTAATGTGAGTAAATTAAATATTGATGCTGTTGAAGCAGTATAATCAACTGACAGCCACATCTGACATAGAACAAGGCCTAAATTGAAAGAGAAAAGAAAATATTGAGTTAAATTTGTTTGATAATTGATATGGTTCAGTTGATCTTTCTTGAAAAAGTACATTCGAGAGTCCTTTTTCGTTCACTAATTAATTTAGTTTTCTTTTTTTGTTCGAGAAATTGAATGCACTTTCTTTTAGATGATTTTTACTCAACGAACAATCACTATTGCAAATAGAATAGTCTATTTGCTTTTGCTTTTTCTCATTTAAACTAACACGATAATCATTTTGTAGTCTGTTTATTTGTTAAATTCCAAGAAATAATGGTAAGAATTAGAAAAACATTTCTTTCAGAACTGTCGGATTTAACTAACACGCAATACATCTGATTTTTCAATTTATCATAAGTTGATAAGTATATATTATACAGATTATAATGAAATAAGTACTAGCTTTTATTCTAATTTTAATAACTTGTGAATTCTCCATTATAGTTACAGATTATGTATTTGATTTGATTAGAGGAATGACTTTGATAGTAGAGAATAATTCCAAATTATATTAAGTACAAGAGAGACAACGAACTAAACATACCCATATTCCATTTTTCCGTAATGGCATATATCCCAGCAATCGGCATGACAAAACAACCAACAATGAGATCAGCAGTTGCGAGACTCAATATAAACAAATTCCCTACCTAGATAAAATTATAAATAGATATTAAATATTCATATTATTAACAAATATGAATGTATATTTCTACAAAATAACTCTTACAAGCTGTTCTCATACGATATTAAAATATCTCTTACAACAAACATGGACTACTAATTAGTTGTATATTCAGCTATTTTATTTAGATAACGTGATTAAGAAACGACTATAAATATATTTATAGATTTTACTGCGTATAATAACCAATCGTTCTTAACTTAGAAACTATTATTATGAGTTCATAACAGCATTGTGATTTCATTACAATATCAAACAATCTCTTTGTTTCGTTTTTTGATAATAATACTTATTAATAAAATGAATTACATTAATTATTTATATATTTATATACGATACTTTAGATTGTAATACTCACTGTTCGTATACGACGAAATGTAATCAATACTAGAAGATTGCCAGTCATTGTTAATAAACAAAGACAAATGAAAATAAATCCCAAACCAAATTTGTATGTTAATGTTGTATATTTAAAATTTGATATTAAATCAAAACTATTATTGCTGAAATCTTGACTCTTTAAATTAGTCAGATTTATCTCTGACATATTATCTATATTAAATGAATGAACATAAATATTCTCGAAACCATATGTAACTTCGTATTGTTCATGTTCTTCACTGATAGGAAATCGGATAATATCAATCATCATTGAGCAGAATTCAAATAGCTTTAATTAACTAATTACATTATGCTCATTGTATAAGATCCGTATAGGATCTCATGACTGTCGATAAGCGAGCATCGAACGAGAAATGATAAGAGAACAGGAAGAAGAAAAAGATTTATCATGCACGCTGAATGAAAAAAACAAAATAGTCAGTGAATCTAATATTAAAAACAATAGACAATAGAACTTCGATTATGACTTTTACATTAGGCCAATGATGATTAAAATTACTTCATATTCTCCGTTGTTCTAGGAGTTCTTTTTTGTATGATGACATACAAGTGTTTGAAATAGCTCATCACTCAATCGTTCATAGTCACCAGGTATCGAAAGAAAACAATTGTCTGCACAGATAGACATGAAGTTTGCCAGTTCTGTGTGTGTGTATCCTACTCCCTCGATCATTTATTAAATCAGATGAAAAGTATTTTTAAACATCAGGCAGTGAAGCTAAAGAAAACATGATTAACTCATCTTACTATAGAACTCGTTCTGAGTTAAACGAATGGGCAAATATACTAAAATGACTGCCGTTTTTTTTCTTGGTCTTCTTCTATATATAGATATATAATTATTCTATAGTAACAAACAAAATACGTAAATGTTCAAAAGTCACATTATTTGTATTATAAAATGGTTGATTTCCGTTTGTATTCTCTTTTATTCATTCAATTGTTTTTTTTCCTTTTCTTTTCTTGGTACTTATTTGATTAAATTGATGCTACAGAACGTCAATGGAATATTTTGAATAGATAAATCAATAGAAACATACACATAATTTACTCGGAAGATCTAGTGCGTATTTGCTAAATCAAGACATAGGAAATTAATGAAAAAATTTGCAATGGCGTCAGAAAAATAATGGATCGTCTAAGTGAGGGGTACATATCTCGATTAGATTTCTTTTTGTTGAATAGTTTCTAATTTAAAACTTCTATCGAAAGATTGACCATGGAATTCCAAAGAGAAGAGTAGCGTCGTCTACGGATTTCTTTGTTTTCAGAGAGCTATTAGTAAGGACATTTTCTTCGAAAATATATATCTCATGGTTTGAAGTTGAAAATAGGAAAACTATTGAGCAGTGGCGGAGCCAGGGGGGGGGGGGGGGGG
>OENM01001172.1:28859-42347 GCA_900239745.1 Rotaria magnacalcarata | reverse complement strand
TAAAATTATACGCATTCGTTCTGTTATTAGGGCTGCAATAATCTTATTCACACCTGTTGTTTATATCGTGTATCATATTTTGGTGCTTAGTCTTTCCACTATGAAATTACGAAAGTAAATATCTATCAGCAGTGGATCTAGCTGCTGCGGCGTACCTTAATTTTAAAAAAATCATTTGAAATAAAACTAGTTGTTACGGAACAATCAATTTGATAAACAGAAAAATGGCTAAGGCAAGTTTGCTTTAATGAAATTTCCAATTCCAGAAACCATGAATACAGATATCCATATGTCTGATAACTGAAGAATCAGACGTTGTCTTTTCTGAAGAATAACAGATGTTTACTGGACGAGACAAGACATAATTAGCATCGTTTTACAGTGTGTTATGTATAGAAATGTTTTTTTTTCTTCCTAATATTTCCGTTGATATGCAAAGATGCTGTCAATACAATCTAACACACTTCTTTAATGTGGTACTCGAAGGCTAAATATCAACGCTCATATTTGACGTTTCTGTCATTGATATTTCTCGCATCAACAACAATAAACGCAAATGCTGTAAGTGTTGAATTTTATTACAGTATATAAATATATATATTTCATATTGGATTATTAGGCACAGTTATGCTCTATGTTGACGTTACCCGAACATGGATTTTTCTTTTCGGGTTATTGTGAACGAGATTTCGGTTCATTATGTGGTGTTGGATGTTTAACTGGTTATCGTATTATTGATGGAGATAGTTTTCGTGAATGTCAACAAGGCGGAACGTGGACAGGAAAACAACTAAAATGTGAAGGTATGGTAAAACTGTGCTAACATCGAATGATGCTTTTTATTAATAGAAATTCGTTGTTCTCCATTAAAAATGAGTACACAAACGACTCAAGAATGTTCTCCCACGCAGAATACTAGTAGCTTTATAGTTGGTACAAAATGTCGAGTAAAATGTAGTGTAACTGGGCATCGATTAATTGGGCCTTCTACACGTGAATGTCTAAGTTTAGGCATATGGTCAGGTTATCAACAATTTTGTATTGGTAAGAAAATCCACAGATAAATCAAAATGAATATTTTGTGTTTCAGTTAGTACTGAAACAACAACAACAACAATAACAAAAATAAAAACTACAACAACAGCAACAACGATAAATAAACTCTCAACAACAACTATTCGACGATTTCGAGGTAGCAACGTTTGATTTTGCTTTTTCTTGCGTAATTCTTCTCTCTTTATTTCTAAAAGATTATTCGAATTTCGCTTTAAGTATTAATAAAAATGATACAGGTATTGTCGTACCATTGGTTCAACCATCACAATTTACTATTATATTTTGGTTCTATCTAAACAATGGTGCTAATGTTTCTCTTATTTCATTACGTGAAGACGATGATAAAAAGCTATTTGAAATAATTGTACGAGAGAATAGGTAAAAACGACACATTTTAAAAGTACATTTGAATGAATATTAATTCTCTACTAAAAAAGACTTGTTTTTTATTATTTATCTCGCAATCAAACTCAACCGACTTTAATAAAAATCCCTAATTCAAAATGGAATCATTTTGCATGGATGTATTCGAAAAAAACTCAACAATCCTATTTATATATTGATGGTACACGTCAACAATCATTTGATTTTAAAATAACAAATCTAAATTTTGACAGTAAGGAAATCAAATGAAAAATATTTGTTTCAAATGATTGTTAATCTTGATTTTATTTAATTAGATGTCTCATCATTGATTTTATTTCATCGAACATTTCATGGACTTATGACAAGATTGGAAATTTGGAAAGAAATGATCTCGGAACAACAAGTATTGATTAGCTATCGTGATTGTAGAAAACAAAATGGTGATGTTTTTTCATGGTCAAAAATATCAGATCAACTTTCATTCGATACTAATAAATTGAAAACATCGTCATTCTGTTCTGGTAAAAATACTCTTTTTTTTCCTATGTTTTGAAAAAGAGCAAGACCGAATAGCGTGTGAATACAGATGCGTCACACTGACACCCTCAATATCAATACTTCTTAATTGATTCTAGGATGTTCGGAACCTGCATCGATTTCGGGTGGAATATATAATGTATCTGATTATGAAATTGGTTCATTTGTAGAATATAAATGTAATTATGGTTATGAAATGATTGGTTCTGATCGTATTTATTGTATGGTGCCATCGGAATGGTATCCACTGGCACCGATTTGTCAACGTAAGTGATATTGATTGTTCGTTCAAATAGGAAAATGTATAATATTTAAAAAGATAATCCATGTACATCGAATTGTGAACAATGTGACCAAAAATCAGGTGTTTGTTTAAGACAACAAACTAAATTAGATTTTCCTTCTACCGAATGTGATCCACCCTGTGATGACGATGAAGAATGTATTGATGGTGAATGTGCTTGGTCGAATCTCAGTGACAAATGGATGTTAACAACAGATGATACTATTTGTAATCCACCATGCCCATTAGGTGCACGATGTATCAATCGACGATGTGAACCTAATATGATGCCTTCTTGTTCAGTCCCGTGTAGACCTGGTCAACTATGCATTGATAGTCGATGTGGCTGCTATAAAGGTTTATGTGAAAATGGTCGTGACTGCTTTGAAATTTGTGACATAGGTGAAAATTGTCATAATAGATCATGTAGTTGTGGTGTTCGAGGTAAATGTGGCAAAGGAGAAATATGCCTATCCGATGTTTGTATGTGTGGTATACGACGTGGCGGTTGCCCTTTACAGGAAAGTTGTGTAAATGGAAAATGTATTCGAAAGACAAATCAATGTAATAATACATGTAAATCGAATGAAATTTGTGTCGATGAAAAATGCGTTTGCAAAGAACAATGTGAAAAAAAAGGTAATAGGAAGAGAAAAATAGGCAATTCTATTTTTTTATATATTTTCGTAGTATTTTGTCCATTTCCTTGTTTGAATGGAGGACGATGTACAGGTTTTTATCAATGTACATGCCGACAAGATTGGCAAGGTCATCGATGTGAACAACGTCAAAGAAAAAATATAACTTTATCTTAGACTAAGAATATTCTTGATGATGAATAAAATAATAATTAATTAAAAATCAACTTTAGCAATCTATTGATTGACTACAGGCAGCAAAACAACAACAACACTCAGCCTCAGCTTCACCGCTGAATTTTACAGACAAGTAAAAATTTATTCATGATAAAAGTTTATCTGTTTTTGAAGTCTCTCATGATTTTATACAGATCAAGGGAAGATTGAATACGAAGTCAAACTTCGTAGGCGTTCAGAAGAATTGCGAATAGCAAAAAACTTCTATATTAATTCATCATAGTCTATTTTTTTTTTCGAAAATTATGTTCGATTTATACCAAAGAAAGTACTCGAGTCATATACTATTGTATTCAATGAGTCACAATGCCAAATTTATGTTATGCTGATAATTGATGAGCTTATTGTCGTGTTGAATTTGCATTAGCATAATATTTGCGCTAGTGTGCCGAATTGAATAATAAATGAAGTGAAGCTTCTTTTTCTCCATTAAGGATACAAGATAATTATGAATTCTATGGAGCATTATCTATTCTCATTTCATTCGAAAAAATAAAACTTAACTAATTCTACAGAAACGTTTTTTTTTTCTCCAAATATTTGTGAATAACATCCAATTTGCATGCCACAGTCCAGCCGGAATATCGTTGCTGTCAATGGTTAAATGCGTTCTATTTGTAGTTAATCAAGCCGTAGATAAAATAACGCTGAAAAATGTCCTATGAATAGTTTTTTTGAGGTTTACAGTTCTTGGAGTTATTAATCACGGGTGACTAATTGAGAAGAAAGAAACTAAAACGACCATAGACGCATGTAATACATTGAAATTTTTATTTGAAAATATAGCAGCACATTTTCTTTTACCGTATACATACATAGAATAGAAATAGACAATTTCCGTGTCGATTTGAGTCGCATTACTTTTATGACTAGCAAAGAAAAACAATGAGAATTCTTAGCGAAAATATTCACAACAATGACATTCATGAGTCCAATAATAAATGACTAACCTTAATTGATTAGAGTGAGAAAAATATTAACCTCCTAATTCGTTCTAATTAATTTCTCAATTGAAATACAATTAATATTATAATTAACATTAAGAGGCGTCTCGTCAGATATTTCTATTTTAATCTAATTTATATATTGTTCTAATTGTTAGTACTTTCACTAATTGTTCTTCGTGGTTCACTTTAAGAGTAACGGACAAAATCCGAAAAGTCTCGCCTATGTACTATTAAGGAAATAAATAAGATTTGCGTTCAAAGGCGTTGCTGAAGCTGAGTATGCTCAAGTGTAGTGTTGGTACACAATAGTCGTACTCACGCCCTCAAATTATCTCTTTATTTATTTTCATTACCAGACAAATAAGAAGTGAATCCGGAAAAAAATAATTCGGAACTAGTTGGATGAGACACTAATCATATAATGTACACTCAAGTATTCATATCTCAATGAAAATGTTATCAAAATTGACATTTATTAAATCGAGTTTTGATTCGTTCAAATAAAAATAGCAACACGAAGATTTTTATGAGAAGAAATTCTTTAGTTAGACTCAAATCGAAATCGAAATTGCCTATTTCCTAAAATACAACATTAAACAAAATATATTGCACACTGTTCTATTAATCACTCGTATAAGAGACTAGATAAGAAAAAACAATAAACACACCAAGTGCTAAAAAATAAGAGATGTAAAAATGATTTAATTAAATTTCAATAGCCCATGCTTCATAAGGACGAAATTCGAGCCAATCAGATCTTTTGTGTTCTTCATAATTACTAATTAATATCTGTTTACGATTTTTGATCTTTTCGCTAAGTTGAATATCATCAATTATTATCGGTTGTTGACTAAAATTGCATGCAACGATTATCTCTTGTTCATTATCATTACAACGTTTATACATAAATATATGAGTATTTTCATCGTGTAATATTTCATATTTTCCATTAGTAATAATCGGCATTGTTTTACGTAGTTGTATAAGTTTTTGATAGTAGTAAAATATGGATTGTGGATTATTTAAGGCTTGTTCAACATTAATATCTGTGTAATTAGAATTGGCATTAATCCATGGCAAAACATTAACGGCACCATTTGAAAAACCACCATGCGGTAAATTACCGGACCATTGCATTGGTGTACGAGCATTATCGCGAGACTTAGCATAGATAGCAGCCATTATTTCTTCTAATCTTAAGCCTGTTTGACTTGCTTCACTATGAAAATTGGTTGTTTCAATATCACGATAATCAGCTAATGAGGGAAATCGAACGTTTGTCATACCTAACGAAAAAGCAGTGTTGATTATCAGTGAATTTAAATCATTTGCAATATAATTCCAATTTAATAGAGAATAAAAATAAAATTGATGAAATTAGTTTTATCCGCAGGGCAATTTTTTTTCTCATCAAGATGACACGCTTTTATTTAATATTTACTGTATATTATAGAGATTTGGATAATGATTTTTTTGTTGATAAGAATATTGATCCTACATCAATGAGATGTTTCTACGTTAGAAATATCGTTCAGAAAAAGCTGATTCATACGCAACTAAAATAGCAATGTGCTTTAATATGTCCTCAATTACTCAAATCGAATGCCAAGGTCAATAGGATGCCTTTTGTTTTGTTTTTAATGAAAATAACCCGATACGCCGAATAAATAATAACATATGAAGAAACTCTGTGGGGTATCTAATTATATGTAAATTTCATAATGAATCGTCACTATGGACTCAATTTTGTATTATAGTGCAAACAGAAAATTTGTAAGGCCTCTTTTTTTCTGTTGTCTTACCAATTTCTTCTCCTTGATAAATAAAAGGTGTGCCACAAAGAAAATGTAAACAAGTAGCGAGCATTTTTGCTGATAAATCTCTATATGGTGCTGTATCATTTCCCCAACGTGAAACAATTCTTGGTTGATCATGATTATTCCAATATAAACTATTCCATCCTTTATCATATAAACCTTTTTGCCATGAAGTAAAATGATGTTTTAAACATCGTAAATCAAGTAATTTCGGTGTCCATTTTCCACCATCGAGATCGAGATGTTCAACCGTTAATATCATATTTAATTCTTTTCTTTCCGGTGCACTAAATAGCTCGGCATCATGCAAATCACCACCTTCGGAAACAAAAGAACTATAAATTATTCGAAATTTTCAAAATCTATATTTTACCTGGACATTCTCCGAAAGTAATAACTTCGTAGTGTTGAAGAACTTGTTGATGTATTTCATGAATATATTCATGCACACGTGGTCCATTAATGTAGTATGATGAACCATCTGTATATTGACTTTTCTCATTATATTTTCCTTCCGGATAATGAGGACTTTTAGAAATAAAATTAATCGTATTCAAACGAAATCCATCAACACCTTTCTCAAGCCACCAACGCATGACTTTATACATTTCATGACGTACCATCGGATTATCCCAATTAAGATCAGGCTGCTTGGTTGTAAATGTATGTAAATAATATTCACCGGTGATAATATCATATGTCTACCATAGATAATAATAATAATGAACATAAAAGATTAAGAAACAAAAACAAAAGCAAAACGTTTTTTACCCAAGCAGAACCACCGAAACAGGCACCCCATTGATTTGGTGCTTTTCCATCATTACCGGGTGCCCAATGATAGAAATGTCTATATGGATTATCTTTACTTTTTTTCGATTCAATAAACCATGGATGTTCATCACTCGTATGGTTAATAGCTAAATCCATGACTAATTTTAACTGACGCTGTTTCATTTCTTTTAACATCACATCAAAATCATCCATTGTACCATATTCAGACGATATTTTATAATAATCACGAATGTCATATCCAGCATCATAGTTAGGCGAATCGTAAATAGGACTAAAAAATTCAACAACAACAACAAAACAAAAATTTTATGTTCCCATAATTGATAGTTTTCTTTACCTTATCCAAATAATGTCAGCACCTAAATTTTTAACATAATCAAGCTTCATTGTTATCCCGTTTATGTCACCAATACCATCCTCATTTGAGTCAAAAAATGATCGTGGATATATTTGATAAACAACTGAACGATGCCACCAGTCGCTATTTTCTTTCATCGACATGATTAAACCGTTCTATAAAGGAGTAAGAAAACAATGCAATGCAACAAGCTTTTGTCTGAGAGTAAATTAGAAAAAAGAAGAACTACATATTGCTTTTTCTTTTGTCGCCTATAGACTAAACAGAATGCATCGGATAATAAAACAGCCTAAGCAATTATTAAATAGGAAGGTTATCAATTTGAAATTATTGTTATTGGTTGAGCATAATGACATATGTAGAGGTCACTATTCTACAACATATAAATGTATTATAGATATATATCTATATAGTTTTCGAGTAAATTTAAACGATATTCTAATCGAAAATGTTACTTGTGAATTAGCATCTTCAATTATAGAAACAAGTTTGATTGAAAATCCAAAAATAAAACTGCTTTCGTGGTAGATTTCAAATATTTGGTGTTATATGATATAGAATACTCTATGATCACGTTTGTCGAGAAAATATGAAACTTATTAGTATAATTTTCTTTCAATATTTGTACTAAAAGTCCCTACCAACCTAAATGTTGATCAGAAGAACTTGTTTATAACCTTTCGTTTCTTATTTCTACAGCGTAGGCGTTTTGTTTTCTGTACACGATCGAACTTCTCGAATGTTTCTCCCGTGCCGCACTGCGTCGGTTATAAAGTATTATGACATCACATTAAATATTCAATTTTTACCTATATTCAATAATATACAACTAAATATATTGATAATTAAAAAATAACGTTAGTAAAGTTTTGCGTAATAAAAGATTTCAAATAGACGTCTAACCATAAAGCAAAGCGATTATTTCACTTTCTATGTAACAATTAATTCTAAGAAACTTTGTTTTTATGATTCATTGCATATCTAGATGTCTAATTATACTTCTAAAACATTTCCCTCAATACTATAGTAAATTATCATCCTATGGACGGTCGTCTATAATTGCCAATTCCCATTTCAATGAACTGTTATATTGCAATTGACTTGACTTTCATCTTTCTCGTTTTGAGTCATACTGTTTGTTAAGTATGTCTTACAGAAAAATAAAACTTCATAGAAACAGCAAGTATTCTAAGATTCGTCAGCTTACCTATAGCATATTTTAATTCAGGAGCGAAGGGAAAGCAGAAGTGAAGAATTCATAATTTTAAGAAAAAAGAAAACGCTTACTACGAGTCACCACCCACTACCTTTTCCGTTTCGTCACAGATCTACTTCATTTTAAAACACTTGAGGTAACCTTGCACAACCCGAATCAACCCTGATACTTTAAAGAAAAACAATTTATTTCGCTTGGTTACGCGCTTGTAAGTGAATTTTTCCCGCTTGATCGCTCACAAATACGAACATGGAACTCCGAAAATAATGAAAAAAAATGAATAAGTTTAACACATTTGTAAAGATTAAGTGCGTCATATGTGCTGATAGATATTATGTCAATATTAGATTACTCTTTACTTTCTTCTTAAAAAATACTAAAGATTGAATTATTATTTTGCTTATCACGTAAATTTCTTTTTGGTCTAGAGTACGAACTATTTATTATCTTTACTATTTCATCAATATTTTCTTCGAAAATTAGGTTTCATTTGATACATATTTATAGAATAATTTAATGCAGAAGTACATATTATGCTTTTTCGTATTCAAATTATTTTCATACATGATAAGTACTTTGCTTGAAATTCAAACATCTTCAAGGCATTCCTGACAAAAACAGCATTACACATATAATCAAGTAACGCAAAGTCAGGCACATCTGAATTCTGTAAATGAATTAGTCCAATAAAAGGAAAAAAAAGATTTCCCATCTCTTCTAATTAAAATTTGAGTCTTATGCGTTCTTTTGCACATTGAAAAAAAACTCGAACGAATACTTGCAAATATATTAAAATAATAAAAACGCAAATAGTAATAAAAATTCGCATGAGTCATATCCGCAGGTAAAATGTATAGAAGCAAAAAAAATGATAAGAAACAATGGATGTATGAAAAAAGAAACTTCGTTGAATATTTTTTCTTCAACGAAAGACAAAAATTGATACATAAAAATAAACGCAAGATTCAAACGCTGTATAATAGCGCGTATTAGTTTCAAATTAATAAATGCATACTGAAATCCTTGAATTATTTCTATCGAACAAAAAAATAGCCGTGACGTATTTCTTATTATTTGCTCGTGTTTTTCTTCTGAGAAGCATAAAAAAGAGAGAGCAGCATATGATTGCTTTCTTTTAAAAAAAATAATTTCGCTTACCTTATTACGAAACGCTGTGTTCTCTTTCAGTGCAAACAATCCTGTATGTAGAAAAAAAAACAAGATTCAAATTCATATTTTGCACAATAATACGCTAATAAATATTCGTACAAATCGATTGTTAAACTCATGACGACGACAAGCAAGCGACGTAAAAAACCCTTAAACAGAAAACGTGAGAAAAAACTGTTAGCGTTTCGAATATTTCTTGTGAATTATGTATCTAGAATCCAGTGATGCAATTACTAAAATCAACATCAATCAGCTATATGACTTAGTAGACGATCATAATTTCATCGCAGCAAATGAAATATGTTCTGGTGCTATTGGTTTATTTTCTGTTTTATTCAATAGGAATATTATAGACGCATCTTTTTCCAAATTATATCAACAGAGGTAAATTTAATAATAATTTCACCGATTAGATATTGATTTTTTTTCTAGTTTACAATGTGGATGGGAATATATATTCACACAAGAACGACAGAAATTGAAACCTAACGATATTTCGGTCTTAAAATCGCTTGTATTAAATCGATTATTAAATGAATATAGCAAAGTAAGACTATGAAAATTACATAATACTATTGTCTTTTCTCTCTGATTTTTTTTCCGCGTATTCAACAATCATCATTTAGCAAGCTTAAATAGGTGGATGGTAAATAAATATCACCGCTTTCGTTTCATCCATCGATAAAAAAAACGCGATTCGTCTAGAAAAATATACCAACCATTTGTTTAATCATTCTTGAAGACTTGAAAGAAGAAAAAAAAAGAACTTTTGTATTAGGATAATTCATAAACATTTGATCAATTGGGAAGAATCTATTCATTGTAGTTGAATGTCAAGAACTGAACGAGTGCAAACTGATTAAGCCTGTTTGTATTATCGTGTATTCAATCTTATAAATAATGCAGGGTCACAGGTGTAATGAACAAGAAAACCAGGAACATGTATAGTTCAAGTACACATTGTAGTGGCAACGCGAAGGACATTATTATGTAGAGTACTGTAAAGTACAACTAAAATCATATTGTAGTCACGCTTCTTTTCGTTGTGAAGTAACCATTGTTTTTTGATTGGCTATAACGATATAAATACGACTACATACGTTTGCGTGAATCATAACTGAATAGAGAAGAAAAAAATCAAGTTTATCATAAAATGTACTTTTCTATTCACACAATCTCTATAAAACATAATAACAATGATTACATTTAAGTTATTTGCGTTTCTTCAATAAAAATGAACGAATAATGAATTAAAAACATTGTATTTTTGATTGTATATTCTATTGCAGGATTCGAATTTATTCGTACAGAAAACAAAATATTTATACGATGAAATTCATTCGCGCATGGCTAGAAACTTTCCAGCATGGGTAAATAGTTCATGACAAATATCGGATCTATTCATGATTCTTTACAGACGCCCGAAGATTTTTCTGATGAAGTTGGCCGTTGGCAAGACATACAATGTCGACGGCGTCTATTCTATTTCGATCATCAAGAACTTTCACCTTTATGCGGTTTATTGATGCTACAAAAAGCGTATGTACTCAATCGTTTAATAGAATTCTTTTCGATTCGATTTGCTGATATTTAGTGCGACTAATTGGTGTCATTGTCTAATAAAACATTGTCAACAAAATAGGAGCTTTTGGGAAACAGAAGGTCCTAAACGTTTTAGGGATCATTTTCAACGGTAAGATTTACTTGCTATATTTTGAAATTAAAACAGTCTAAACTTCACATTTTTTCTAGTTCATTTATTATCGTTGCGCAACCGACCGGTCCTGAAAATGTACCTGTTACTCAATATATTAAGACTGCATCTGGTCATACAGCAAGATTACATGCACGCATTATATGTTTGTTGGATCCTGATATTCTCAAGGATTATCTAGAATTATCAGCTATAGGTATTTATATATATATATATATTATAAAATAATCAATTATAATAATTGTCTTGTTAGATGTGATGCTTTATCCATTGAATCGCGAAGCAAATGGTAAAACAGAAAAAGAGCCATCTATAACATGGGAAATACGGCAAGTTATGAGTGCTGAAGGTATTCCCGTTTCAGTTTATTATGCTGAAATGAATACACTGGATCTTGGAAATTTCGATTGTGTATATAAACGTCTTTCATTTAATTCAACACTTTGTCAATTGGAATTTCGAATAAAAATTAAGGTAAAAATATTCATCTTTATAAATTTTGTTAAAATGATAATTTCTGTAAAAAACAACCTTACCATTATTTGTATCATTTTCGGTATTCGAGTTTTGATCTTTTACATTTTTTTGTTTTGTTTTTCTTTCTCCGCCAATCTGCTGGCAATGAGTGTTGAAAGATGCGCATATAAATTCCAATCTATTCATGCATGTTATACATACCTCAAGATCAGGTGATTACCTACATATGCGAAACGTGAACAATGACTAGTTTCAAGCGTGACCTATGAACTTGATATACGGTCACACATTGTGGGTCAAAACCTATAATGTTACAATATACAAACTATTTCATTACGAAAATAGTTTACTGACGGGCATAGTAAAAAATTGATTAATTTAATCGATAACACAAGTTCATTTGGTTTAACATTTTAATTCTCGGAGTTTTATGCTAATCAATTTTTTTCCTTCACTTTGAAAATTAGGTAAAGAATCCTGCATTTGAAGATACTATTATATTAAATTCGCAACCATTTGGTATTTGTTCTCATGGACAATATTTTCCAAAATTTATTGCACAATTATTTACTTATGAAATGGATCGAATTTTGAAGAATGTATGTAATAAACATTTGTATGTGCAGCGACTTCAAAAATCGATCATACAGATTGGATTTCATTTATTTTCGTTCCTTAATAGTTACCAGAAAACGAATAGAATTCGAAATTTTTTGTATGAATATGAAGTTGATCTCAGTCAAGTCTTAAATGAAAATAGAACTATAATAGATTTGATAGCTTTATTAAAAATCAAAAGACGTATGGGAATGGGTACTGATGCAATCATCTTTTCACTCATATTCAGAACCATCAACTGTTTGATGCGCAATCTCTCCCAAAAGATAATGCAATTACCTCAAATGAAACGATCTTTCGATTGATTGCATGACATTCTTTATAGCACAGCCTTTTGGCCTTTCATAATAGTTATGCTCATTATGTTTTTGTACAAACATCAATGGATAAGTAGAGAAGTTCGAAATAGAAAAGTTTGATTGAAAAACTTAGAAGCGTAACACAGACTAATGTAATATAACAGCGTGCTTATAAATTACATCAATTCTAGAAGAATTATTAAATGAATTCGCAGCAAAGCAGATTCTTTCTGAAAGAAAAAAGATTTGCTTATGATTATTATTTTGCGCTTACTCTATTTTCTTTAGCATTTTTCATGTATGATATTTTTAAAGCTCTTCTTCTACTAGATATTTAATATAATTTATGATAAAATTATAATAAAATAAAATTAGCAAATGCCTACTATAATAATGCATTATTAATCTTTAAAAACTAAGCATTATTCGAGCCTGGAATTCCATTAAATAGTATTGTTAAATTCTAATTAAGTACTAGCCAAGGCGAGCAGAACTCAAACTAACAAAACCTAGTATTAAGAAATCTCAGATGATAGTTCGCATAAAGAATAGAATAGTTTTAGTTACTGTGAATCTTAAAATGAAGCTTTCTTTTCATTACCTCGGATGATTGTGCTAATCGTTCTGTAGGAAATATGATATCACTAAGTTCTTCACGACGTTTGAGAATTGAACCAGCTGAATTTTATGAAAATTTTATTGCTGTTTAAATTTTCAAAAACAAAAGTCATGAAGAGTTCAGAGATATTTATGAGAAAGAAGTTGCTTTATTTCAGTTACTATTAGAGGAAAGTATCGAAATGAAATCTGTACGATCGATTTTATCAATGCTGTAAGCATTATCCATTTCAAAATATAACAGACTTCGCTGTAACTTGAATCGATTTTGTTAGAAAGAAGATAAAGAGCTGTGGTTTTCACCATTCGAAAGAGAAATGTTGGGGCTATCGAAAGACAGAA
>OENM01001172.1:4825-17806 GCA_900239745.1 Rotaria magnacalcarata | reverse complement strand
CCGGCGCCTTGGGTAATTTCCATTGAATAGATCTAGATGAAGATCTTGAGTACTTGTTATTTTAAGGCCTTCGAGGATATTATTAATCAAGTAGAACTTTGGCGAACTGTACAATCTCAACGACGTTTATATTATATTAGTCATTCGGAAGCAAAACAACCTCATAGTCTACTTACGTTGCAATGCATGTAAGATTTTCATCACCATGATTCTAATTGATACTATGAATTTCATTTTTCTAGTATTACGCAAATGTATTCTCATCTCCTAAGATGTTATCAAAGTAATTCTAACAATGAAAACTATAATTGCTTACAAAAACTTTTAGCAAAGTTAGAAACTATCTATATTTCTCTTTTTTCTTTCTTTTTATAAAAATCGTTTTTCTCGAATTTTTATAGTTGTTTTATTATCATCATTCAACCATCGATTCCCGAGTGTGTTGCAGCAACTAAATATGACAAATCTGAGAATAAATATTTAGCTAAATTGCATTCACGTGTTTTATGTTTATTAGATCCGAGTGCGGTTGATGATAGTTTACAATTGTTCGACGTTGGTAAGAATAGCTATTTGGTATTGATAAGATTTTGACTTTAAAAATAGGCGTTACACTTTTTCCATTTGTTCGTAACGCCGATTTATGCGGCGAAAGACAAGAAGAACTTAAATGGCATAAGAGACAGATACTCGATACTGAAAACATACAGAGATCATTTCTCTATGTTGAACTTCAAGCAATTGAACTAACACAAACGGATCGAACAAATTCAAAACCTTTATATAACTCTAAAATGTTTCAAATAGAATTCGAAATTAATATTAGAGTAAGCCGATGGTTTGCTTCTTAAAAGATTTCTGATTTTTATTTTTAAACAGATAAATGTACTCAATATTGTCGAAACCGTTCGACTAAATTCGCAAAATTTTGGCATTTGTTCACATGCTCAATATTATCCAGACTACGTTGCTCAAGTTCTTCTATATGAAGTTGCGCAAACATTAGAATCCGTATGAAATAGTAATCATTGAAATCTATGTTATACTTTTTCTTTTAGAAAGACTCACTGATTCAGCCAAATATTCTCACAGAGTATATTAATCGATATCTTATGCGGATATCAGGTGTTGCACTAAAAATTTATACTGCACAATATATTACTGAGATTTTACAAAACGCTTACGGTTGATTACATCAATAAAATTCTAAAATTCGTAATATAATTAAATTTATTTTAGAAGAAAAAGCAAGAACTAATCATATCACATCCGTGGAAATCTATCAAGTTAAGCTTATTCTTTTTGTAACAGATACTACAAATAATAGCGAAGACATGCGCATTTTTTTCTGATTCATCACAGATATCAACGTTGCTAAAGTTCAGATGTCTCGCTTAAATTCGGCATAGGACCGAAGCAACATATAATGCCAAGAATAAATCCTATAGAAAGAAAATTTCTTGTAGCTTTTTTTACTCAGAAGATCAAATACATTTGCTGAAGTCGTCTTTTTTTGACGTATTAAATAATTACATGATTATTAACCTCATTTTTATTCAAAGGGGATTGTAGCAAAATTAATTAGTCAAATGGAAACGTTCACTGATTATCCATTTCTTGCAATGATGTATCATGATGGGTAACATGCCTTATCTCTACTCATTCATATTTGTATACGATTTATTTACAGTCTATTTCTTAGCATCTGTGACAAGGCCTTAGATCAGCAACTGCATGGCACTCGACAACAACCACATATATTAATTCGTTTCAATTCGCTGGCAGAACATCAATCAGTTCAAAGTGCATCTATAAAATTTATTGTTCATAATGGTTGATATAGATCGTGAAATTTTCGTTTTTCAATCTTGAACGCAATGATCAATTTGTTTAGGACAATTGACAAGAGCTGTATTTCATTCGAAAGCATTTATAGATGAAATGTGTGAAATGATTTGTAAAGCGAACTCATGCGAAAATATAAATACGAACTTTCAACTCGAAGTAACAAATCGTAAATTTCATGAATTCAGTTTGTATTTTGGCGAGTAATGTTGTTTTATTACACGCATGGGTTATTGAGTATTTTTAAAATATAGACAACGAATTGTATCGACTCAGTTCCAGTGTATCGCAAGTCAATGGCGCTTATCAACCATTGATACCTGTTCTTTGGGATATGATGTAAATTTTGATTTCATTTTTTCTTAAGGTACTTTCCTTTATTGTTTTTCAGGAGAATAAGTGCTGGAGAACAACCAAAACAAAATGAAGAGCAACTCGGTAATAATAAAATTGATTTTTTCAATGCGCCTAAAGTGGAGTAGAAAAAAAACGTTTCGTTAAAGTTAACGCAACGAAAAAATGTGGCGCACAGGGTGCATAACTTGACATAGTTTCCTATGATGAAATTGTTTTTGGGAACTCTTATGGGCAGGCTTAGATCGAAGGAGAAGGCTTACAGAAGTATTTTTCTGAATTCTCTTCAAATCACTTTGCAAACATATCGAACTGATTCAGACAAGTCTTGAACAAAATAAGAATTCTTGGAGCCATAGGCGAGTCATCTCTAGGCAATGAAAAAGTCTTTATATGATTCATCTAAAAAGTTGTTGTCAATGTTTTTTTTTATGAGTGCAGACCATCGAGCACGTTGAACTTCTGTTCGAACTGAACGACAGCATCCAAAAATCTATTTATATTTGTTTTATATTCCCTTTTCTAGAGAATTCATTTTCATTTGATATAATACCCACACCAGTGGATGTATCTCAGTCCAGTAACTGTTCAACGGATTTTATTCCAAGTAAGTTGTAAAAGAATATTTATAGGATTGCTCTTTCGAATGTGAATGGATATATCTAATCATCGTTTCCTAGACGAAGTAGCCGATTTTCTGATGAATACTTCAACTGAAAATATACCGTCCGCTTCGAATAATATTACAAGAGTAAATTCACTTTTATTCACAATGCCTACTGGAGAAACGCAACAACGAAAGGAAATTTTAATGCATTTATTGCATGATTATTTTCAATCTAAAACGTATGCTGAGGCTGCCACACAAGTAATTAACGATATTAGAATATAGATTTTCCTTTGTTCTCTTTTTCTAGACTTTAACATTTGATTCAAATAGTACATTCGATCCTATGCTCGATGATGTCTAACTTCGTCACTCTTAGTTGACTTTTCAGTTTATAAATATCGTAACGATGATTGTAAATATGAACGATTAGTTTATTTTTCACTAGATGAATATAATCCAGTATATCTCATGAGTAAATGAGAAGATTTTCATAACTAACACATTGGCAAAGGTTATTCTCCTACATCATCGATAGATGTTGGTTTCAGTCAACACAATTTTTGTTTTCAAAAATGAAGTTCATTCATTTGTGTACTTCATAAAATAAAATAACTTTGCTCTCGACAATTATGAAATTCATCTAATATATATATATTCAACGGAAACAATTAATTGTTCGTCAAGAAGAGAAAAGAAAATAGTTCTATCATCCTTCTTTTAGTAGTAAAATAATTTACTAGTCATTCACTCTCAAGGTCTTCCTTAATAACGACTTTTTTCTTTCAAATTTCATGTTTACTTTCATTTTCTAACGTGCTTGAATTCATACAAAGACCGCTAGAAATTATTCACAAGTGCAAAAGCAAACACAAAACACCTTTGCATTGATATTTGTTATTAATAGGTCTTAAACGGAAAAAATTCAGCCCTCGAGAACTGTAACCCTTTGGTTTCATGAGAGTTTTAAAATGTCTTTACATATTTGAAGGAAAATAAAAAATATTTGTTATGCTACACATTTCATAGAGTAAAAAGCGGCTAAATGCAATATGTCATAATATATAAATTTGCTTGAGTAGGAAAGTAAGTAGATAATAAGAATGATGAAGATAGAAATCAATCGGCAGTTTTCAATATTTAGCTTTTACGAAATCTCGAAATGTTCGACCTTGTTATACTTCAATATGATGGTGAAAATGATCTAAATGAATTATATTGTAACGGTCATCATCAGCAAGTTTACATCATTTGCGACTTTAATTCTAATTTCATAGTAATGATGGTAGTACTATGATAACATAAACAAATCCATATCCTAATAACGATGCCATAACCATAAACGAGCAATTAATCTATTAATGAGCAAATGTTGGAAATAAACGAATATCGAGTATGACCGTTACAATATAATTCACTTAGATCATTTTCACCATCGTATTGAATTATAAGAAGATCGAAAATTTCGAGATTTCGTAAAAACTAAATATTGAAAACTGCCGGTTGGTTTACATCTTCATTATTCTTATTATCTACTATATGGCATGTTTTAGATTTATTATAGAAGAAAGCGTTTGATTGGATGCCTAGTTCGGCGCATCAGCAGTTTAAGTCTATTTACTTTAAAATACAGAATAGGATCAATCAAGAAAAGTGTAAAAAGACAGTTAAATTTTGATTTGCAAATCAAACAAATTTTAGATTTGTCACTGGTTATGATGCGCTAGATTCTTTCTCTTTCTTTTTATCAAATCTGACGATAAATAAAGGTAATCGTAAAAGATCCGATGTTAATGAAAAATATGCACATTTACTCCTTTTGTCTAGTTCACGTTGTCAGTTTATGACCGTTTTACTTCAAATGAAGTGTTTTTACCAAAATTATGTTATACGACATTAGTGAATATGCAGTTTTATGTCAGCAAAAATAAAACCCTTAGATTAGTGTAAAATAAAAACAATTTTTACCATGAGGAGTAGAGCGATTGAATCGAATAGTTCATATGCCTCATTGATTGCTTCATTGAGTTTGAAATCTAGGCTTCTGAATGCAGGAACATTTCTTCTAAGCATACATTGAATTTCTTATCCTTCGCATGTTAAAGCAAATATCATACCTTTGTAATTATACTGGATTTGACAGAAATTATTTTAACCTTGATATATTTCAAGTTTGTTTTCGCTGATCTTATTTACGAGAGAAATTTCTCTCCGGTAGTAATTTGAAATTAATATATTCGAGTCTTACCAAACTTTAACAATTAATCTTCACGCTAACGGACGAATCTACTCGGATTCTAAGTTTACTGTTTTTTGTAAGACTATCCGGCGTGAAACTATGTTCGGAGTTTGTTTTGAAAATTGTTTTTACACATTTCACTTCGAAATAATTCATAAATAATGTAAATTTTTACCGACAGAAGAATTATTGAAAGCAAAATGCGTTTTCTTAAGTATTTGACGATGATCCTTTTTTTCTTTTAGATATGCGGCCTGCATATAATATGTGTACTTTAGAAAGATTTCATCCTCTTTGCGATTGTGGAGTTACTATTTTTATTTTGATCGTTGTATGTTTACTAAATAATCACGGTCATTGATAACCGTATTGCCTCGGTGCAATTTTCGAATTATAAACTGAATAGATTATTTTTCGTTCTTGAAACCATGCAATTTCTATTTCCTCGCTTTCGCGTGACATGTTTTATATTATAAACGTGACATTCTGTCTTGTTTCAATTGAAGCTATTGATAAGAAAGAACGTCATTTTCTTTTCTAAAAGAAAACATGCTTATATACGACCCTTCGTTGACAGCGATGAATATAATTCTTTCTTGCTTATCTTTTTATCTTAGCAGCTTCGAGTGCGACTATGTTGATGAGTTCTTTTGTTTTTGGATACTTCGGTATTTTAAAATATTTGAGTGAGGTTGACATTTAGACTTTGCATATGCACTATTGCAATAACTGTAATATTATTTACACTGAAAGCGTTGGCTGCAAGGCTTTCGATTTATGCACAAGAGATGATAAAAAATGCTCTGGTTAACCTTATAAAAGTGCATTAAACTTACTTAAGCACCGGTTAAGAAGGAAAATACATCAAAATCATAATAAAGAAAGTCATTCATAAAATTTCAAGTAATCGATAACATCATAAGAGGTACATTGTACTGTGTTGGAAAGAATTAACATCAAAAGAAGCCTCTCTTAATGAGATGGGGTTTTTATAAGAACTTGAAACCATGGGAATTTCCAACTATCCAATGATGAATATCAACCTTCAAGTTTTCACAGAAAAAAAGCAACAGTCTATTCTAAAACATTTATTCTGTAAGTTATTATGGTGCAACGTACGTCCACATTTTTTTTGTTTTTATTTTAAGCGTTCTCCGTTGGAAAAAAAAAGGAGAGAAATTTTTTTCCCCGTGAATCAAGACACTCGCCGCCGACTTTATTCATTTGCTCACTGTCGCTGCATGTAGTCATTAAACGAAAAATAGCTTTGAAACAAAAATTCAGCCTGATATTGAATATTGCTTCTTCTTTCAATAAAAGATACACTATCTATGTCAAGACGAAAGCAATCCGATGCCTATTTGCAAAGGCGTGTAAGTATCACTGGTGATTATTTGCTTCGTTTACATATTTTATTTTCTGAAATATGTAATAGACGTCAACAATTATATCTGATCTATGGTCAAGTCATCACTTTCTAGCACCGAATGAATATCCACCGGAAGTCATTGGCATCTGCAGTTGTTTACTGCACTGTTATGATAATGAACATTTCGCCAAATTCTTCTATTATGGAGTAAAACCAAATGCTCAAACAAAGTATAACTAAAATAAATTCTCTGAAATCTATTATTTTTCATTCATCAAATACTTGAACAGGGATTTCCTAGCTTATATAGACGATTGTGAGAAGGTTTTAAGCGACAGAAATCAAGTTGATATTGAAAGATGTATGATAGTTAATCGATTACGTCAAGATTTAGAAGAAGTAAATTGGTTTTATTTCTGCCATATATCGTTATCATATCACACACACACACATATATATATATATATATAGAATGGGGAACAATTTCAATCGATTTTAAATCGAATTCAAGAACATCTTCATCTACGTATGAGCGAAAATCTAACAGTGACGTCGCCGCAAACAGTATGAGGGGCTCTACGGTGAATAATTAACTTTTTTGTTATTAACGAATAAATTTCCTTAGGTGGGCGAACTTCAACAACAATGCGAACAACAAAATGAATGTGCGCTTGCGCTCGATCAAGTCTATCGTATGCGACGATTTCAATTCTACGCTGATCATGAAGTTCGAAAAATGATAAGTCTTATTGATCTACAAAGTTGGTGTGTGATGAAAAATAAATCTACTTTTTTGTTTGTTTGTTTGTTTGTTTGTTTTATTATTTTATTTAATCCATTTAGGATATCATCTCATCTGCAATTATTTCTCTGTAATATTCCAAAATCAACTGTTCATGAACAATTAACTCAACAGTTGAAAATTTTAATTAACAAGTTCGTAAACATCATTTATATGATTGCATCGATTCTTCTGATTTCTAGTTCATTTTTTATCATTCAACATCCATCACCACCGATTGCTACGCATAGTGCAACAACTAAAGAGCCTGTTGCTGCCAAAATTCATTGTCGAATTTTAAGCTTACTGGACACATCAACTTCTCAGATAACCATCGATAACATAAGTAATTACGAATGAGATGAGAATGAGTAAATAAAATTAAAATTTTTTTCAGCACCTATTGTCCGTGTTTTACCAATGCCAAATCAACCAGAAGAAACTCTACAAGTTTATACTCAAAAACCGTTGACATGGAAAACTTTTACGATTACAACTACTTCGAGTAATCGAAGAAATTTTAACTGCGCCGAAATATCAGAAATTATTTTTCGGCAATTACCTGACCTATCAGAAAAACAAAAAGCATCTAAAGAAATAAAACCTCATTATGCACCACTTGTATATGTTATTGACTTTAATATTGTTGTCACTGTATGTTTTAAACAATTTATAGAATACAAAAATAACAGAAAACTAAAATTAATTTTTTTCTCTAGGTACATTTTCCCAACGGATTCTCGTCCATTCGACATTCTCTTACGGTTCAATCAGGCCCGTTTGGAATCGTATCGAACACATCGCAAGATGGAGATCTGTTTGCTAAAGTGTTTATGCAAGATCTAAAAAGCTGGAGATCAGTAGTATACATATCAAATCTTGGAATTCCTTCATTGATGACAGCAGATTTAACAGTTGGTGAAATCGTCGATTGTATTCGACGTTATTTTATTCATCAAACTGGTATGAATCCAAAACGTTGGGTCATGCCATATATTGAAAGAATATTGAACACGGATTGTCGTATGTTAAAAAACATCTTTTCTGCAAACAAATAGCTTTTCTAACAATATACGTTTCTTTGTTTAGATAATAAATCTGACTCAATAGAAAATCTTTGTCAAGTAGATATGATTTTATGAGCATTTTTTTAGTCAACGTATCATTTATTTTCCATAGGCTTCTGTAGCGAAAATTCTCGGTCAAATTAATTTTATCGCTGAACATCCAGTTTTAAGTCTATTTCACTACGATGGGTAAATGATGACAAATATAACTGTGCGCATCATTGATTTATTTTATTTTTCCAGATTATTCTTAGCTATATGCGATAGTAATACAGTCGATAATATTTTACATCAAATACATGAATTTCATAAGGTTTCTGTTTGTGCAATTCGATTAAGTGAATTGAGTCGCCTGAAAAATATCAGGGATATTGGCGTACGCGCTAATCTGATAGAAAGTATGTATTCGATTTTATGTTCAATAAATAATAGTGAAAACTATTTCAGGAGGGTCAACGAGATCACGATATTGTACATTCGATGGGGCTAAACTATCTTGCACATTGGGCGTGTTCATAATTAGAATATTATTGGGTGAAGCATCACGTTTTCAGAACATCTTGACTACGGTCGATACGGAAGATCATAATCTCTTGGAACGTACTTTTAAATATGCTAGGCTTTATGATAGTAAGATATATTTAAAAAAAAAGCGTCCTACTGATTTATTTCTATTTATTTAATGTGTATCTAGGTGAGAAACTGCGACTTATCTGTCCATATCGAGAACGATATCTTTCACTATGGGAGTGTCCGCACAAGTAAAATTTTTTTAATGCTATACGAACAGATTTTAAATGTCGTATACGTCAAATACCGGCTAGAATATTTTTTCTGTTCATAAAAATCTGTAACGGTGCACTGTAGGTTTTCTTTGAAAACAGAGACTAAATTTCATACAGCAAACTTGAATATTTATGCCCTAACTTTGTCGACGTAAAGAAAAGATTCTGATAGCATCAACTATGAAAGACGACAAACAATTTTTGTGAACGAGAATAGAATGATTACAATTCTTCTGTTTACAAAAGTTCTCTGTTATGCATTAATTAGTGAAGAAAATAATGAACTGAATGATCCTGATTCATCATTACCAACCGGTCTATCACCAGTATGACATTTGAACATGAGAGGAAAGTAAAACGTATACGTTTGCATTCTCTCTGTTATTATAGAATTGTCCAATCGCAGCAACAAGTACAAGCTCAAACATATTCAATAGTATGTCATGAACTATAAATCTTCCATGTCTAAATATGCGTTTATTTCAGGTTCACTTGATTCAAACTATACCAGTATGGATATCAATGATTCAGTAATCTCTACAACCTTCGAATCGCCACCTGTAGCGCAGCCATACAACTCTCAGTCTCAAGTTTGCTGTTCTGCTGAGCAATCAATGCTTAGAAGTCATTCGGCTATACCGCAACATCTTATCATGCCTCAAATGAATCGTAAAACTATTTCCCTATTCGTAAAACTCCGTGAATAATTGTTACTTTTACAGAAACCAACGTGTATCACCCTCCTGTAGTCATTGTTGTTACGGATCCAAATAATAGTATTATGTCCAACCAAGACTTGTTGCAGTTGATTTCCACTGCACTTCCCGAATGTGCTTCATTGATGCAGTCATCGACTATCTATCGTATATGTGCAGATCAAAGGATCAATATTCCAAAGCCAGCTTCACAAACAATATCATCTAATGCACAATCAACTAATCCACTTTATGAAAAACTCTGTTTTAATTCAAAAAATAACCAATAAATTTTTATCGCAACCTGCGCTAACCGATCAAGAATTTATATCTTTTGTGTTTTTTATTTTAGACCTATGTTTCGAACTTCTTTATCTCCTTTGCGTTTTATTTGATCCTTTTTTAGATTAAGGACGTTTTTTGTACTCCTATAATGTCCGTCTCGAAAGCAAAAATTAAACGAACTGCATCAAGCTGTGAGTATTTCTTCTTAACGACAAAACCAATTGATTTAGTTTAATAGCCTTCGTTTGTGTTTCAGCACCCTCAATAGAGCCGGTAATCGTAAGTCATTTGTTTTTTCAAAATAAAACGAAATATAATTAAAGAACTTTTAGAATATTGTAAATGGTCTTTTTGAATCTTATAATTTTCTCGCACCAAATGAATATTCAGAAAAGACATTGGGTTTACTTGCTTTTCTCCTACGAAAATCAATAGGAGAAATAAATTTCTCAGATATTATTGATGACGCTGAAAAACGATATCAACAGAGGTAAAGACAAAATATAGAAAATGAATCAATGAGTTGAAAGAAAAAATTATTATCTTATATTTTATTGAAGACAACAAAATGATTATGTGACATTGTTAGAAGATAGAAGAAAGAATTTAGCTGAAATTGAAGCATCGATTGAAAAATGTTTAATGATCACTCGATTAATATCATACATAAATGAAGTAGGATTTTTTTTTATTCAGATGAAATATAAACTTTCTTTTTTTTCAATATAAATAGAATGAATCTCAATTTCTTTCGCTGATATCTGATCTTCGAATTGATATGCGAATGAGAATTACAGATAAGCCCATCAGTAAAAATATTGAATATCCAGCAGTAAGATTGAATTCTTTTGCTATGTTGTGATAGATTTCATTTCAAATAAAAAAACAGGATTTCCGCCTACGAGAACAACATTTTCTACGACGAAGAATGGCTCAAGATGTACGACGGCTCTTTCAGTTTACTCATCTCGAAGCAAAAGAACCTCCGAGTATAATTCATCTAATGAACAGGCATGTATTTTCTCAACAGACACAATAATTATACAAGGGAGAAAATAGTGAATCCCAAGCTATGTCATGACTATACTCCAAAAAGCGTTAGCTATGTTAAGTTTACTATCCACCGCTTTGTTACTATGTCATTTTATTTATTTAGAACAACAGAATATTTAAGTTATATAATTGATTGTAAGATGAGATATGATCCACAATTTCACGAAGCTGGTCTAAAAGAATTAGAAACACTATTCTCCACGTAATAATATGATTTTAATACAAAAAAGTGCAATCGATGTTGTTTTCTTTTTGTAATATTCCTCTTTAGTTCATTTATGATTCTTAATCATCCTCATTATGGTGTCAATCCAGTTTTAATCTATGAACGTCGAGGAACTGGTCAATGTGTAGCTAAATTATCAGTTACACTTGTTTCATTATTATCTGATTTTATGCAATCGCATCCGAATTTAATTGAACTTTACGATATCGGTAAGTAATTTCATATTGCATTTCTCATCGTTTTTTTTTGTGTGTCTCTCTACGTATTTTTATATATAGAAACAAGTGTATTGCCATTATCTCCCACTTATAAACTTGAATCTTCAACAATTTCATGGAAAACTTGTTGCTTACAAATCGATCCCAATGAAAAACCTCGAACGATACAATATGCTGAATTATCACTTCTTACGATTCAATATCCAACCAATAAAAATACGCGCATTCATATAGGTGATGAATTGCACAGACTAAAATTTTCTATTAAACTTCGTGTAATGCCTAATAATGATTTTAAAATCAAAGAGTTTTTCAAAATTCTATTTATAGCTGAATCTTCAACAATTTAATTTTTCAAGATGTTATCAAACTCCATTAGAAACATTAGACTTTGGCATTGTTTCTCATAATAATTATATTCCACACTCACTAACAAGAGTTATTCTGAGTGATATACGACGTCATACACATGTATGGCAATAAAAATTGAATCTTTATGAGCAGGTTTTTTTATCATTTTTCATCTAGCGTCCAACAACTGATGTTCCACAGCTATTAAAATATATATTACGGTTTTTTTGCCATCGAACGGGAGTGTCATATGGTCCATGTCTTAAGAGTTATCTTGAAAAAGAGTTATACAAAGCTCAGAGTAATTAAATCTTTTTCTTTATATTTCATTGAAATGAATTTGTTCTAGATGAAAGAAAAAATTTTCAAACAATGGAAGATATTTACATGGTATGTCATAAAGCAAAAATTTGCTTATTTTGTTTTATGAAATAGAATTTTAAAATTTCTCGAGAATGCCTATGCTTTGTTACAAATGAAACTATTGAATTATTTAATACTTTTGACATACAAAAGAATTCTCTTAGCACAATAGCAGATCAAAAGTTGGCATATTACGTAGTCGATAACCTTGCTAAATTATAAAATGTTTTTATAATGAACGATAAGACGTATCGAAAGTAAAACGAGTGCGAGTTTTTCATAATGCACTTGTTGCTTGAAAATTCGAAAAGACTATCGGATTGCGACCGAGATAATTGAGTTTCGATAGAGCCTATTGAATCAATCCAGGAATAGATAAATCCGAGTCGATAAATCGAAAACAAAACTAGCAATATGTAAGATTAAGTTCTCACTTTAATCAGTAGTGTCAAACTTGAAACTTGAATTCAGTTGAAAATAGAAAATTTCAACTTTCAACGTTCAACGTATGGCGATATATGTGTGAGTCACCATTCTTCAGAATGCTATTGGTTTAAAAGTTGAAAATTTCAATTTTCAATTGAATTCAAGTTTCAAGTTGGACATATATGCACTTAATTACAACGTTTTTACTAATGAAATACATTCTCCTCGAAGAACTTTTTTTAATATTTGTATTGCTATTTTAGAATGAGTGTCTAAGTTTGAGAAGTAGCACTTTAAACTTACGCTAAATTTAAATT
>OENM01001171.1:0-42365 GCA_900239745.1 Rotaria magnacalcarata | reverse complement strand
TTCTTGAGTTGGCATCGCCATATGAGATAAATAACTGTCTGTTTTGTAGCCAGGTGTGTACCCATTTTAACAGCGGTAGTGGCATATCCATGTCATATAGGTTTTTTATTAGAGCCGGATGCCACATATTGTCAAAAGCAGATTGAAAGTCAACGAATATCGTTAGTGCCGGGCGATTGCATGCGGCAACAGTAAGTCGTAGATTTTCTGTTAGTGCTAGTACACGTGTTTGTAAGCGTCTACCTTTCATGAAACCGCTTTGCTCATCGACTGCTATATTGTAATCATGACACCATTGTAGGATTCTGCTATGCATTATTCTTTCGAACCATTTTGCTAGATTTGGTAGTAGTGAAATCGGACGTAGTTTGTGTTCTGGTGGGTACATCCCTTCTGTGGACAGGCAAATAGTCTTCGCTATTTTGCCGGCATGAAAGAAGGATCCATTTTCTGCACAACGATTAAATAGAATTGTTATGGTCGCAACATATTCAATTGGTAACTTTTTTAGGAGGAAAGCTGAGGTACCAGCGCTGTCATATGCTTTCTTCGGTGCGAATTTTAGTCATTCACGTAAAACTTCATCATATTTTATTGCTTTGAGTGGCAATATAATCCATATTCGAAATGGTAATACTCAACATGAGTGTTGTTTTTTGTTTCTTAAGAAATAAAAAAGACAACATACTCACACGTAGTGGCGTAATCAGGGCTTTTTAATATCCTGAATCTCTGCCCAGGTCAAAAATCAGACACAGATCTTGTAAGATCAGATTGAATCATACGAAAAATCATAAAGCCAGATCATCATACTGTAACGATAAATAAGACTCTGTTGAGTTGATGTATTAAGACAAACTGGATAGAGGTGGAGTGGCTTACAGCCACTCTCGGCAATGATGTTTATTGGATTCTTCACATATCCAGAGTGTAACAACTTCATACATAACACGCTTATATATAGGAGAGAGAGATAGAAGAGAGACAAGAGAGAGATATATTATAACAATGGAAAGAGAACAGAAGGAAGAGGAAGGAGAATCATCGAAGCGTGCCATCAATAATCGTCACACATACCAATTCGTACTGTAAGATTTCTGTAAGATCCTATAATATCATAAGATTTTTGTACGATCTTACAGTACGAATTGGTATGATGATCTGACTTTATGATTTTTCGTATGATTTCATCTGATCTTACAAGATCATACAGGATCTTACTGTCTGATTGTTTGACCTGTCCCCAGGGCGAGAAACCAGACGGCAAGATCTTACAAGAATCGTACGTTTGATCATATCTGATCTGATAAGAACAGACGAAAAATTGTACGCAAAATCGTCGTCTCTGATTTCTTACACTAAGTCGTATCAGAAGATTCTTGAAAAGTTCTTGAAAGGTTCTGTTACTCATAGAAATATCATTGTAATATTTTATTTAAACTAATATCTCGTTAAAATATCACGACAAATTTGTATTAAAAAAATTGCATGTACGATCTTCCAAGAAAATACAGTATGACTTGATGCAAGATTTCAGAGACGACGATTTTTTGTCTGATACTTGTAAGATTTCATTCAGATTGTAAGATCTGACGTCCGGACTGCAAGATCTTTCGTCAGATTTTTTGGCCTGGGTGTGTTAGAGAGCATGGGTCCCAAATTAAAACTTATATACATTCATATTGAACTCAAATGATGAGTTTCTAGCGGAAAAAAATTTTGAATCAAAGTTTGCAAAAAAAATTAGCATTTTCCTGAGCCACACCAGAAAATGTTTCGCAGCTTTAATGATATCTCGTTTTCAGGAATGTCACTGAAAGCTATATCAAATTTCATCAACAGATTTCAAATTTCATTTAAAAAAATTCATCCGTTCAGACGCTGTGAGATTTCAAATTCCTTGTGAAATTTTTTTCGAAACCCAGGTCGAAGAGTACGGACCGGTTCCCACAGGAAAACACCGGAAATCAACGGAACGTGGAAGCAGTATTCCCAATACTGCTTCCACGTTCCGTTGATTTCCGGTGTTTTCCTGTGGGAACCGGAGATTTTTCCGGCTCTTTCCTGCAGGTTCCTGCAGTATCCAGTGGCCGGAACGATTGAACTGGGAACGCCTCGAATTTTAAAAACGCCGTAACCTTTGAAGGGATGAATTTTTTTAAATGAAATCTGAAATCTGTCGATGAAATTTGATATAATTTTCGATAGCATCCCTGAAAACGAGATATCATTAAAGCCGCGAAACATTTTCTGGTGTGGCTCAGGAAAATGTTAATTTTTTTTGCAAACTCTGATTCAAATTTTTTTCCGCTAGAAACTCATCATTTGAGTTCAATATGAATGTATATAAGTTTTCATTTGCGACCCATGCTCTCTAGCAGAGATCGAGAATACTGGGAAATCCTGGTTATGCTACTACTCACTCATACTCACACGCCATAGAAAGAAAGAAAGAAAAACGTATAGGACAAAAAATATATATCTAATAAAAGAAAAGGAAGCGAATATTAAATAGAGGGCGTTGTATGCTGTCCATTCATATGCATTGGTTCCAGAAAAAAAGGTAATAAAAATGAAATCATAAAATAAATTTAAGTAGAACGAAAAACTTTATAGAGATTTATCATCAGATCTCATTTCTCAAAATAAATAATTAATAAAGTTGAATTCGGAAAAGTTCTAAATTGTTCCTTTTGCAAACTCATTAATTACAATTGAAATACGTCAATTTTAATCCTTACGTTTTCATGATGTATGAAAAATGTAAAATATATAGCTCAGATTGTTTAAGCATATCTGAATCTAAACATTTCGCTTTTGAAAATATTGCTTTTTTGACAACAGAATTAATTTCAACGTAGAAAAAACGATTTCCATTTATTTTTATTAGACAATGAAAAACTTCAATAAAAAATTTCTATAAACGATAACGAGTTTTATTAATCATTTATAAACTATAGTGAATAGACTAAGAGTCTCCGCTGTAAAAATTCGTTTCCTTTTATTGAAAAACTACTAAGAACTTTGGATTTATCGATAATCGTCTGATCGACATGTCAATATACGACAGCTGGTATCAGATTAGAAAGACCAACACGGATTGTGTAATTAAAATGGGTTTTCATTATATTTTTGAATAGAGTAATGAACTCTTATCAGATATCATCTTGAAATATTATTCGATGATCAATAAATAAAATGAGTAAATATTCTATTTTTCATAGAGCAAAATTGAATATTATAATCATGTAGATTATCTTAAATAATAAGTCCTCATTTTTTATAAATTATTTCGAAATGATATATGATGAGCAACTATCTCAGATTCCCTGTGACAAGAGTCACCCTAGTCATTTGTGATGAAAGAGATATCATGTAAAGTTTTATGATGAACTTTTTATTTTTGTTCTATTATTAATTTTAGTAAAAATCCAAGAAGTGCTATTGCTTGTACACTGAACAAAGTACGAACACATCGTCGTATAATTTTAACAGGCACACCGATGCAAAATAATTTAAAAGAATATTTTTCTATGGTGAATTTTTGCAAACCAAATTTTCTTGGTAAGTTTAATTATTTATCGAAACAGAAGCAAAATCAATCAAAAATATCTATTCAAGGTACAGAACGTGAGTTTTCTCACCTCTTTCGTCAGCCTATCCAGGTAGGTCAACACCGAGATAGTTTAGCATACCAGGTGAAAATAATGCGAAGTCGTGTATCTGATGTTAATATACTTTTAAAGAATATAATACATCGACGAGATTTTGATGTTTTACGCTCATATTTACCACCGAAATTTGAATATGGTATTGAAAAATAACTTCATTTTATTTTCAATCAAAATATTTTTTTATTTTTTTAGCTATTAAGATTAAATGTCGACCAATGCAACGAACACTTTATGAAACGTATATCAATTATCACAGAATGAATTCTATCAATACTAATCTTAGTAAATGTCTTATTTAAATTAATATAAATTTCTATTTATTTAAATTTTATATATAGAAAAATCCTGTTCAATATTTTTTACTGTTAATTAGCATCCATGGCTTCTGCAACCTTATTTTATTGAATATTACAATAAAAATTCAAAAGATGAAAGTCAACCTCATATGGAAAATATTTTTGAAGATGATGAAGATAGTCAAACAAACGAATATCATCAACTCAAAATATATTGTTCTTATCAACCACAAACATATTCAATACAAATTCTCAAGAAAATATATTGAATGCAATCAAATACCAAAGGTGATTCAATTTATTCGATCCGAGCAGTTCGAAATTCGATGTAAATTTGACAGGACAAAAACAAATTCGAATTATTTTCTACTATTATTATTTATAGTTTGAATTGTCGGGAAAGATTGTTATTTTGGAAGCAATTTTGGATGAATCTGAATCGATTGGTGACAAATTACTTGTGTTTACTCGAAGTTAAATTGTTCTCGATTATCTTGAACAATGTCTTGATTATTGGAGTAAACAATATTCATTATCGAAATGGCAAAAAGATATTATTTATTTTCGAATAAATGGTCATTTATTTTTCATTATATCTATTATTGAAACGAATATGAACCTTTTTTTTATCTTCAGGTCAAGTTTCAATTAAACATAGAGCAGCTAATATAAAAGTATTCAATGATATTAATAATACTCGTAGTCGTCTATTTTTAATCTAGACAACTGCTGGTGGTTTGGGAATAAATCTTTTTTTCTGCTAATCGTGTTATTCTCTTGGACACTAGTTGGAATTCAGGTTTGTTTTAGAGAAAATAAAATAAAGATATTCAAATCAATTTGTTTATCTTCATATTTAGTTCGTGATCTTCAAGCTATGTTTCGTTCATATCGACTTGATCAAGCAAAACCCGTTTACATCTATTGTGAGTATTTAATTCATTTTTTGATATAAATCAAAAAAATCAAAAAAAAATCATTGAGATCTTAATTTAATTAATCAGGCCTAATCGTCAAAGGTACAATGGAAGAAAAAAAGATCTATAAACGACAAATAACCAAACAAGTCATGTCTCATCGCTTGTTGACTTTTATTCTTATTCTTCTATAATTTTTCTCTTTCGTTCTAGGAGTAGTTGATGCTAAGTAACTTGCTCGTCATTTCACTTACGATGAGCTTGCTTAACTTTGTCAATATGATTTCGATATTGATAATGATCCAATGGACAAACACAATGCTAATCCAATTCAAGATAAAGTTTTACAACATTTAAAATAATAAACATGCTGATACAATTGTTTCTTATTGTGAACATGATTCATTTTTAATTCATCAAGATGAAGAAAATTTAGCAATAGAAGAACAATATCAAACTAAAGATCAGGTTTAATTTCATCTCAATTTTTTCTCTCATCTGAACAAAACATTTCTTCTAGATGAGAATCGAGTCATAAGAATACGACTACGATCTAAATACATTGTTTTTATAATCAATTTTCTATTTTCTGTTAAATGCATCAATGATAGAAAACCAAATAGATAGTTTCATCCTTGTTTTGTATCTATTTAATCAATCCGGAATTTTCTCTTTTGTTAGCATTGTAGTGGTCCCCTATAATTCTAAACGGAGATTAAGTTGTCTTTTCTAGTATAACGGTAGTACATCTGCAGAGGATGTGTGGTTAGAATCCCTACGAAAGGATTATCTTTTTCTCCGTTCTGTGGTCATATCATCTCGCTGCTAGTCCAGCACCTAACATAAACGGAAATATGCATTCATATTTTGTCCATATAGATTGATTCGAATTGAAAAATGTTGAACTATGTTTTAACAAATCTACAGTTTTAATTTTTTGTCTATGAAAATTTTATCAGACAATGTAGGTTTGAATTCAAATCATGTGTAAGCATTATTTTGCTACATTGTTATGGAAGAATTTTGTGGTACAATGAACTGGATAAATTTTTGAAAGATTCAATGAAATCCGCCAATAAATTTTGAAAGAAAAAAAAATTTGTAAATATATTGTTACTGACTGTTTTTAATCATCTTTTAATTGAATTGAATGCTGATCAAAACCTAAAGCGACGTCGCTTACTACCGTTTGCAACGATCGTAATTCAAGCAGCACGGAATAAGGCGAAATAAGACCGTATACGACCGTTTAGGGCGGTTATAACGCTCGACCTGGGTACCAGAGACGCGCACAGGGTATAGTTTTTTCTGCTGTCCTTGCCTGTCATGTGGGATACATTAGTCCTGGCGGGTGGCAGGACAGGACAAAATCTAAATCTCATCCTGTCCTACAGGACAGGACAGGAGGACAGCAGAACCGTCCTGCTCTGTGCCTGTCTCTAATGCTGATAGATAATATTTAATTCAATAATTTGACTACAAGGAATATATAGACATGAATTGTTCAAGTCTTTAGTTTATCAAACATTCAATGGTAAAAATCTAAGTTAAGATTATGATTTTACTAATTGAAGATCTCAATGTGACTAATCGATATCTAGAAAATAATCAGTAACACTGACAAATCCATTCATAGTATACATTTTTATTTCATAGATACATATAAACTTTTGGCAATAGATTCTTGATTTGAAATGTTGATTGTTTTCAGATCGTAGCCGGTTCGAGTATGATTTGAAATCTTGTTCGAGAATTACTATTGTAAAGTTGACTATCAAGAAAAGTTGAAAAACATTAATAACAATATTATATAATCGAATTATTTTTTTTCTGTTGTTATCTGAGTAGTTGAAGTTAGGTTTCTTTCAATTTATATTTCAATGGAATTAACTAAGTATTTCATGTTATATCAATAACTTATTTATCTTTTACATTCTATGACTACATTTTTCGAAAAAAATTAATTGTAAACGTGCATTTGAATTACGTGAATGAAGATTGATAAGCAAACTCTCAGTAATAAAATATTAACAAATTATTTTATTCGTTGATGGAATATTTTTCGATAAAGCTTATCTGAAATAGTAAATATCCTTAAATAAGATTGTATTATATTATATTTATTAGAATTCAAGTGATTGAAAAGAAAAAAAATCTAAGCACAAAGCGTAGAACAAAAAGAAGGAAAATTGGTGGAAAAAAAACTGATATTAGTATAGATGAGATAGTTAAAGAAAAAAATTGCAATGATCAATCAATTTAGAAAAGACCTTTTTTTGTTGGTTTTCTATAAAGAAGAAAAATAAGATGTGAAAATAAAAACATCTAATATTTACGAGATTGAAATATTTTGATCATTAAATGGTGGTTTATTGAAACTTTCTTCCCATTGACGTCGAATATTTTCAAATTCTTGACGTTTTCGTTCAAGTTTTTCTTCTTCTTGTTGAATATTTAATCGAAAATTGTCTTGAGTTCGTAAAAGCTAAACATAAAATAAAGAAATATATTTAAATAGAAATTACAAAAAAAAGATATTTGAATAAACATTTCGTTTATTTTCTTCAAGTTTTTGTAATTTTTCTTCAACTTTTGATTGATAAACATTTTCCATATCTCGAGACATTTTCTCTAATCTTTCTTCTGTTTCCATTCGTTCATCTTCTAATTGTGATAATAAATTTCTATAAAAAAACCGAATTAAAACAAACGAAAATAACTTTAGTGTCGCACTTATTAATTGAACATGTTTGTAATGTTTTTCCATTTTTTGATTCATTTTCATTGAATGAACTTAATTTTTTATAACGATAATTTTCATAATGAATATTATGTGTAACATCACGTAAATCATTCAAATGTGTTTTAATAATCATACTTCTTAACGGAATAAAATCACTGTGAGCTTCATCTTCAACTAGAGCGAAACAAAGATGAATTTTTCTTTTAATGCTCTTTTTTCTTGAGGGTATGAATTAAAAAAAACGTTTACCATCAACAGTTCCCCAAGCATATTGTCGAACTCTTGTACGTTTATTTGTGCGTTCTAAAACAAAATTACTTCCAACAATAGCAAATGGAACTTTATCTTTGTAAATTTTATTTAATTTATTTTCATCATTATTATTGTAATCAGGAAATTCATAAAGTTTGATTTTTTCATTTGTTATGTCTTGCATAATAGATTTTTTAAATAAACGTAATTCATCTGATGTTAATGTATCAGCTTTTGCTATAACTGGTATTATATTGACACGATCATGAAGTCGTTTCATAAATTCAATATCTAATGATTGAAGACTAAAGAAAATTTTTCGATTTCAATTTTTCTTCTTCTCTTTAAAATATATTATAAAATAGACTAACCTATGACCAGTTGGTGTAATAAAATATAGACAACAATGAATACGATTATCAATAATATGTGTTTTACGAATAACTCTAGATTCTGCATTTAAATATTCTTCATATTTTGAATCAATATAATCAATAATAGGTTGCCAACTAAAAAATAAAATAAAATAACAACATCAATAGATTTTTCTTTTCAAAATAAAAAATAACTAAAACTCAACCAATTTGAATTATCAACTGAATCTCCAAAGCCAGGTGTATCAACAATAGTTAAACGTAACTGTACACCTTTTTCTTTTAAAATAATTGATGATGAATCGATTGTTACAGTTTTCTTTTTTCGATGAACAGTTGATGGAAAATCTTGACCATAGAGTTCTGTTTGAAATAATGTATTTATAAATGTCGATTTTCCCAAACCCGATTGACCTTTTCATAGTTTTTTCAATTTAGAAATTTGAATAAATAAATTTCTCCTTTTTTTTACTTAAATTAAAGAAAAATCTGCTTACCAACAACCATTAAGTTGAATTCAAAACCTTTTTTAATAGCTCGTCTATGAACTTGATCAGGTAATGAAACAAAACCAACATTTGAACTTATTTCTCGAATTCTCGGAGCTGTTTGTTGTTGCTGTTCTTTACTTATTGAATTTGAATCTGATTCTCGACGATTTTCAATTAATTTTGATATTGTTGAATTATTTTTATTAATATTAGTTGATGATATTGATGAACGATAATCATTATTTGTTGAAGATAAATTTTGAAGAAGTGGAGATTGATGAAGATCATCAACAGTGATACGATATGATGGACTTTTCAGATTTGTTAATGATGTTAATGGTGTTATTGATGATGGACTTAATGGTAATGAAGGTGAAAGAGGAGGAGGAGGAGGAGGAGGAGGAGGAGGGGGAGGAGGGGGAGGCGGAAGACTTGGAGGAGATATGTTTGATGAACGATTATCACTTGATGTTATTTCATTATTGATTAAATTTATTGAATCTATTTTTGTTGTTGATGCTGCTGTTGAACGTACATATGGTTCGGAGCGAAGATAGGGTTCCACGCGACGCTAAATAAAAAGAAATTTTTTAGTTTAATTTTTTAGTTTTTGTTAAATAAAAAATGTTAAATACAAAGAAATACCTTCGATTTCCATTGAATATATTTTCCTAAAGTTTCTCGAAGTAAAACTGAATCAGAAATCATATTTTTTTCATGTCCACCAATAAACATAATTTCATTTTATCTTTAACTTGTTTTTTTTTGAGAGAAAAGAAAACTTAAAAATTTCTCTATTAGATTGAATAAAAAAAATGAATAGATTAAAGCTTGTCGTTTCTTTAGTATTTTTTGTTTTTGTTCCGTGACATATTTTTATCTTATCTATTTGACGTTTGCTACTTGTGAAACGTTTAAGAATTTACATGATTAAAAATTTATTTTTTGTGTTTTCAGCGAAGAAGACAAAGAAGAAAAATGAAAAATTTTCTAATGAATTCGAAGTAAAAATGAAAAAAATATCGTTTAATGAAAATTTCTCGACTATTCTTGATAACAAGGAAAAAATATATTGTTTTATTTTTGCATAGAAATAGTTTATGTAATAGCAATCAATTCTATTTCATTTTAGTTATTTCTTTAGATTGATATGGATCGATTCAGTTCACATAGAAATCCAACAACAGTCCTATCAATCAATCAAATAAATATTGAAACAAATGATTTTTTTCTATTTTTCCTATATAAATGCATGTAAGATCAAATTTGATATAAAAAAAACATCTTCTTATATAAAGAATATTAGTTAAACTAAACTTATTCTAGTTTAAACTATCGAGTAAAATAATTTGTTCGAATTCAACTATGTTAAAATAGTGACGAAATGTTTAATGATGTAATTTCTTATTTAGTTCCTTATGAAGATTATCGAACTCTAAAGATCTATTCATTTACATACACGAAAAAGATTACCTTTAGATAAATCCACACCTATTATTACCTATCAAAGCGTACTCACATTTATTTATAGTTCTTTTCCTTTTCAATATAATCTGTTGAATGTCATCTTATCGATTATTCGAAAGAATGAACTAATATTCATTTTTTTAACAGAAAAAAGCAAACTTTTGTTTAAATTGTTTTTCTCATTTAAATCAGGTTAAGAAGAAATAGAATATTAGTTTTGCTTTGTTTTTGAAGAATTCAATTTGTGAGTTCGAAAACACAAAAATGAAAGAGCTCATTTAACCAAAACAAAATAAACATTACTTGGTTGTTTGCTTGAGATTCTTTAATATAAATTGATTTTCGAAAATAAATAAAATTTGAAATAAATAAATTACAACGATAACAACAAGAACAACAAAAGGTCATACTATTCAATTGAATTTAACAATTAAGAAAACATAAATAAAAGAAGAAATAGAAGAAAAAAACATTTTTCATTTTCTTATTGATAAATTTTACGAGTAAATTATTTTATACTTGTTCTCTTTCAATGTCGAGTTTAGTATTCGAAATATTTCATTTTCAATGATCTTTAATATTGATTCAATGTAAAAAAAAATAAGAAAGACCTGTGTCAACAAACACGAGAAGAAATATTCGTTTCAATACCTGTTGTCGTATAGTAGTCATTTTTGTTTGTGGTATACGTAACGCCATGAATGATGTTCAACAAGAAATGTCTCACCTATAGAAATGTCAAGAGAAAAAGAGACAATCTTTCTTTTTCTCTTTAGAATTCTTTTATATAAAAAAAAAGAAAAAAGTAACGATAGTCCGTGATGTAATTTCTACGTATGCGAAGGTTATCACAGTCGTCAAAAAAGAAAAACGAATTTGATACACTTTACGAATCAATCTATAAGAATAAGGTTAGAATAAAAAAGAATTGAGAATCAATAAAGAATCTCTTTCGATTTACCAATCAAGAAATAGAAAATGAAATTAAGATCATCTCTCACGTTTTTTTTTTCGTTTTTTTTATTGATGTATAGAAATCGAATTATTCATTTCTGTTCTCTCCTCATATCTATTCTACTTTCAACACACGTATCAAACAAAATGTCATCACGCTTCAATAAAACAAAAAAAAAGAAGAAGAAATCTTGTTCGAGATCAACAGTGATACTCTATGTTAATCTATTTCGAATAAATTAGATAATTATTTGTTTTTCAAAAGAATTAAATATTCATCTCATATCTGCTATATAAATTAATCGAATTGATAAAATTAAAACAAAATCTATGTTTTTTTTATTAAACTTTAATTAATTTAAAATAAATTTTCTTTTACTTAAAAGAAAAAGCTTAAAACATACTTGAATTGTATTGATATTTGATTGATTACTTGATAGAATTGGATTTACTTTTTTAAAAGTTGAAACTGAATCATGCAAATGAGAATTAATTAAATATTGATATTTATTCATAATTTTTTTATTGTTAGTATCATAAAATAATTCAGATTTTTGTATCTGAAAAAGTATAAAAGTTAATTGAGAATAAGCTTTTTCACTTGACCAAAAACACTTGGAATTTATTCATTGAATAAAGAGTCAATGTTTGTATAGAAATCAAACGATCATTTCATTTCTGTTCATATTTGTTCTTCGTTCTTTCATTTTTTTCTTTTCTTCCATTTGATCAAATAGAAAATAAAGTAATAAAAACAATGATAGATTGAATCATTTCCATTGTATCTACTCTTCTATTTTTGAACAATCTATTATTAATTGAAATGTTCGTTTTTTCCAAATAAGATGCTCCTAGTAGACTGATTATTTTATAAAGAGAAACAAAAAAAACGAATAATATTTTTTTAATTTTTTCTTAAAACAAATTGATTAATGATTTATTTCAATGAGAAATTAGAAATAAATAAATACGAACTAAAATTGTTTAAAGAAATTCATTGCTATTTGAAAAATGAAACCAATCGTGATCTTTTATTCAGGAGCCCGAAGCATTGTTCAAATAAATTCAAAAGAGATGAACACACTTCAGTTTGATTCTTTATAAAGAAAAAAACAAAATCCACTTGATAATTTAAAAGTGTCATTAAAGAAGACAAACGAAATTCATTGATTTATATTAGTATAGACTTATTCGATATTATTCTTGTCCTTTTTTTCTCTATTAATTTAATAGACATACGTATGAATAGTCTCGTCAAAAATAAAATTGAATAATAGCATTGATTTACAAATTAGAAATAATTTTCTTCAATATAGTCAATCTTCTTTCTTTTTGAAAAAGAAAACTAAATGTAAATAAATCCAATTATACCAATAAAACAAAGCAAATTTTTTATTGACCCCATAAAGTATTTATTATGAATAGACCGTTGATCTATGATATAATTTATTGGCAGAGAGTAAAAGAAGTTCATACAGTGAGAAAATAATATTTTTTTAATGTAAAAATTTTGTACGTATAATAGTATAGATCTGTTGCTGTTCTTTTTGTTGTCCAAAAGAAATAGTTTATGAATAAAAATAACTGATAAAGAACTTATCATACGATCATCACTTCATGATTTATGATATTGAATAATTGAAATATAAATTAATAATATTTCCATCAAAAAAATGATAGATTGTGTATAATCAATGTTAAAAATTATGTTGTACTTACATTAAGTTAAGTAAAAATTAAATTAAATTATAGTAAAATTTTTGAGAACATTCTAACATTGCTTCGTCTGTACTATTATAGAAAACAATTCGATCGGTTTCTTAAATTCTATTCCGATGAATTTATTCTTTAATGATCTGTTTCGAGAAGAGATTCTAATGATTTTCTTAGTAAGCTTAAAAATATGTTCAATTATTTTACCTGAAATTGAAGAATTTAAATTGAATTTATTATTTTAGGAAGAGAATGATTGATCTTATACAGTTTTATAAGAAATATAGTGAAGGCAATTAAACAAATAAAAATCGTCTTTGTTTTTTAATTTCTCCCTATGAATTCTAACTGTTATTCTTATTTAATTAAGATTATTTTTATATTAAAAAAAGAGTTGTTAATTAAAATTTAACTTGAAAAAAAAAAGAACAAAAGCAAAACTTTTTTATTGAAAAAAGAACAAAAAAACCTTGAATAGTTAATAATAGAAAAGAAAGGAATAGTTTTAATATGATAAGGGTTAAACGATGAGATAAACAATATAATAGATTTTAATATGAAACAAAGATAATGCTTTAATTGATCGATTGTTAGTTATTGTTTTTGGTTATTGTTGTTTTTTGTTTGAATTCTCATTTTCATTTTTTGAACTTGGAATATTCGTTTAATTCTCACTATTTAATTGATTTTTTTTCCAGTTGATTTTTGTTGATTTTCTTCATAGAGTAATTCAATATCAAATTTATATTTTTGTTCAATAGCCTTTCTTTTTAATTTCAATGCATCAGTAACAAGACCTGTTTCAGGTGTCCAAGCTTCTTTCACGATTTTAATACGTTGTGGAGTTTCAAATCTTTCAATTCCACCTTTTTTACAACCATCTTGAATTTGTTTAAGTATGTCTTCATTAAAATCATCATTATCAACTAATTTTTGCCATTCTTTTTCATAATAATGTCTTTCTGTATAATCCTATCGAGACAAACAAAGAAAAACAATTTACTCAAAATATTAATAATAAATTTCAATAGAATATTTGAAATTAAGCAAATCATGTATTATCTATGAGAGAAAGTTCAATTAAACTTTTAATCATTTGTTTTTTCCGCACATTAAAAGTAAATAATTAAGAAAAGAAAAAACTCACCGACATTTGTTTTATATTTGGGCAAATTAAAGCAACAGTAAATTCAGAAGAAGCTGATGCGCAAACACAACAATTTTCAATGGTAGGTATTTTACTAATTGCCATTTCAACTTTTGTTAATGAAACATATTCACCACCACGTAGTTTAACTAAATCTTTTTTTCGATCTAAAATAAATAAAATATTCATTCTTCTTTTTCTTGTTTGAATAAAACTTCAAACCAATAATTTTGATTGTTCCATCGGGAAAAACTTCTCCAATATCACCAGTCGCAAAAAATCTTTGCCCATCAATTAATTTAAAATTAAAATTTTCTTTTGATGCTTCAGAAAAATAACCATCGGCAACAACTTTTCCACCAATAAGTATTTCTCCACGTGGATTTGGTTTATCTGTATTTTTATATTGTCCTTCGTCCCAATTTTCTAAACGAACTTCACATGAAACAAGTGGATATCCAGCTCGGCCAATTGTTATATCATATCCTTTTAAATAGATAACGACAAACAAAAATACGAGAAATAAAATAAAATAAAATAAAGGAACAAACGATCAGCAATAGTTCCAGCGGCACACGTTTCCGTAAGACCATAGCCTTGAAAAAGGGTTACACAAAGAGCAGCTTGAACAAAACGTTGAGTTTCTTCACTTAAAACTGCTCCGCCACATAACATTGTTTTAACTCGACCACCAAGAACTAATTGATTAAAACGAGAAAATATTACTCTAAATTTAAATAATTTATTAAATAATTATATAAAAGAAAAGAATTATCGAACCGATCGAGATATGGACTTTCAAGACCAAGTTCTAAACGTTTAATTTTCATTTTATATGATAAAGAAAATAATTGACGTTGAATGAAATTTGATTGATTAATTTTTTCATTAACTGCTTTATGAACGCGATCAAGAATTGTCTAGATTTTAACAAAACAGAAAGAATAATATATATATATATTTAGAAAAATTTTGTTTTCCAAAAATAAAAATAAAAAAATTCTTACAGGTACACAACACATTAAATGCGGTCGTAGAACTTGTAAATCTCCTTTTTGACCACGCTTTATAGCTGTAGATTGATCAGTTAATGTTTGAGGAGATGAATAACCACATTTAATACCCAAATAAAAGATAAGGATTTCTATCAAATTTAAAAAAGAGAAATTAACTATTAATATAAAACTAAATTAACAAACCACAACAAAGTTCAAGAATATGAGCTAGCGGTAAATAGGCAATGTAAATATCATTTTCAACATCAACCATTGGAAAAACTCGTTCTTTTTGACCAGTCATAGCAGCAACAATATTTTCATGTTTTATTAATACACCTAAATTTAAAAAAAAAGAACAAGAAAATATTTTTGTTTTCAGCCTTAAAAAGGATCTATAAGAAATTTGATTTTTATTAGATTGAATACATAGATATATGTATGTAGTACGTTTACTTCTTTAAATGTAAACAAACCTTTAGGTGTTCCAGTACTTCCACTTGTATACATAATAACAGCAATATCAGTTTTATCAGGTCGTTTATTTAATATAGATTCATCTAAATTAAAAAAACAATAAAATAAAATAATGATTAAATTAAATTAAATAAATAAAACTGACCAATATGTGAAGATTTTCCTTGTTCTTCTAGTTGATTTAAACAAATAAATTGAATATTATTTTTATCATGTGGTATTTTATTCTCTTGTGTTTGAATAAGAGCTGGAAAATAGATAACATAGCGAACTTTTTTTGTTTGATCCAATGTTTTCTAGAAAATAAAAATAAAATAAATTTCTTCATTTTTTCTATTAAGAGGGGAGGGCTGGTCACGCCCCTAAGGCACTTTTTTCTCGACACCAGTTTGTAGAGCATATGAAACTGTACATAATCTGCAATTTTTTTGGTTGGCTGAATTTTTTTTCGCCGAGTTATGATTTTTACAAGCTTTAGGACTTTTTCGACCCATGGCTGATAAAAATTTTCGAAAATCTTTTTAGTGAAACATTTTCACTTCATTCTTTCATAGTTTGATAGAGAAATAGTAAAATTTCTGAAAAATGCATTTTGCACTGTCAAAAAGTATCTTGTTAAAACCTTGTCATCAGTTTTAGAAAAACTAAGTCTTATAGTAAATATCTGTTATTACCAAAAGATTCCCTATCAAATGTTCTGTGCAATAGATCGAAATAAAATATTTCTTTTCTAAAACGAAGTCATGGGAAAAGAACAATTTTCCATGAGTACAACATACTGAAAATTCAATTTTTTACTTTTAGTCTTTTTCGATAATTTTTTTAACCTAGCTTGAATGTATGATTTATTGTGATCTAGCATTCGATACAGAATCTAAAACACTACAAAGCCATGAATAAACTTGTGAGAAAAACGTATGTCATAAAATATTTCCAAGGACAGATATGAGCTTACACAAACATTTTTTAGCGTACTTTTCATGAGAATCCAAAAATCAATTTTTTAAACATTTTATCGATGTTGTTCTTTTCTAATATCAAGAAGCGATCAGCAAATATTGTTTTGAAAAACTGGAAATTCGGGAATTTGCGATAGAATATGTTAGGTTAAGTTTCTATTATTTCCTGAAAAACGTCGCTTAAGCATAAGATACAAACTTAACTTAGCAATAACAGATAGAGCTCGACAAGCTCGATCNCCCCCCCCCCCCCCCCCCCCTCACCAGCCTCCCCTTAATAAAAATTAATAATAATTTTACATCGAGTTTAAAAGTAAGTTCATGTGATGTAATAATAATTTTAACTTCTGATTCATTAATTCCATGTTTAAGAGCTTCTTCACCTAAAGTCGAATAAAGTGTAACAAGTGTTAAACCATGACGAAAAGCTGCAAAAGCAGTTAATAACCATTCAGGACGTGTTTCAGCATAAATTAAAATTTTATCACCAGATTTAAAACCAAATGATAATAAGCCGCGGCCAATGGAATTGATTCGATCACAAGCTTCACTATATCTTGTAAATTTATAGTCACCCAATAGGAACTAGAAGTTTTTTTTTTGAAAAGAAAAACAAATGTTTTTTTCCCATAAATTAGAAAAAAAATCCAGAAACCTTCTTATAAAGTTTTCCATTAGGCTGTGTTTCGTCTTGAACATCAAGTATTTCTCTAACACCTAAAGTTTCTTTGTCTGCATGACGTTGAAGACAAAGATCAGGAATAACTGCTAATGTTTCAAGTTGATCTTCGGGTTGAGTTTGAAGTTGATGAAGAACTTCGACAGCTCTATATGGTGATGATGGATCAGATGAATCAATTAGTTGTGATCGAATTCTTTTTTGTTTTTCATATTTTCGATCATCTTTTCCTAATGTTGTGATATAATAATAAAATGTTGGTAAATGAACAAATAATAATGCAATTATATAAATTAATGTTGTACGAATCAATGATAATAGAAATCGTTTAAATACAGTATTTACTGCTGTACTGAATATTCGACTAAATGCATTAGGAGACATTCTAAGGAGAAAAATATGAATCAATTTTTAAAACTGTTTTTTTCTTCTTTAAAATTAATCAATAAAAAGAAATTTGGAAAAATAGAAAATGAACAGCAGTGAGCGAATTCTTATTTCTTACCATTCTTTAATTTTTAATCGATTTTCAAAAGAAGAAAAAGAAGAATTATTCTCATGGAATAAAATATTATTAAACATCATCACTTACTTTTTTTTATTTTTTTATTGATTGTTATTAATCAATAAGTTGAATCATTGAACTGAAAGTTCAATTCTAAGAAAAGTAAAATCTTAAAAGACAACAACAAAGAATATCAATATATTCAACATGATTTGTTGTTTTTTCTTCTTCGAATATCGAATTGAACTTCATAAATGACAAGTTGATGTTTCTTTTATCGTTTCATATTAAATAACAAATCAGAAAAAAACAAAAACAAAAACAGAAAACAAGGATATTTCTTTTGATTTTTTCTTCTTCTTTTTCTACTTATGAATCTTGTTGAGAATCAACAGACATTGTTGATAAGTGATCGATTGATATATCATCATTTAAAGAAGTTTCACTAAAAATAAAAATATTTCTTTTTCAAATGATTTAAACATATAAGGAACCTTTTATTTTCATATTCGTTTGGTAAAAGCATTCGTTTCAATGAATCAATACAATAATTATCGATTGATGGTAAAAGATAAGCTGGTGTTGTTAAAAACTATTTAAAAGAAAAAATACAGAAAAATAAAATAATGAAAAATAAAGCAAAACAAACTTGTTGATTAAGATTATTTATTGTTTTATTTAATTTAGTTAAATCATCAAAAGATTTCTGTTTAACAATAAAATCTTGTTGAGAAAATTGTTGAGATTGACGAATTAAATTAGCCAAAATAGTTTTTTCTTCGTTTGTTTTATCTTTCAGTTGATTTATTTGAATTAAATTGTTTTCATCATCATTATCATCGTCGTCATCATCATCAACAAATGTTTTTAGACCCTTAAATGAATGAATTTTTATTTGAATAGAAAAAAATTAATTAATCTTAGTTATCGTTTTCATTTTGTTTTCTACAATTTAATTTAACTTAAAACTATAAACAAAATAAATATTTACTTTTGGAAAATAATGTATAAGTTTTCTAAATCGAAACTCGATATGAAAATAAATTTTAATCGAAGATCATCGAAAAAATCCTTTTATGCTTATAGAATGTCTGCATAGTTCTTTCAAATAGAAACAATTTATTATTAACAACTTTTATAAATGAAAATAATGAATTCTTTTCTATATAAATTATTCAAAGAATTCTAAAAAAAGAGTTTTGATCAATCAACTTTGAATTTTTTGTCAAAAGAATAACGAGAAAAGAAATACTTCGAAAATTACATTTTTTTTCTTCGAACACGATTTCTAATATGTATATTATCAAAATGGTTAAATCTTTTTTTCATATCATCTTTTCTGTTTATAAATGATCATTTGATAAAAATTGGAAAAAACGGTTCTTATGAGAAATTTGTTGATAAAATTTCATAAAAGTAAATATTTGAAAATGAAATGATGTGATCAATTTTATTCTCCAACGATAATATCGATCAACAGATGACGTCAAATAAATGTATTTTATTATATTCTGTTAAAAAAGTTACACTTTTTAATGTTAATTTCTTCCCTTATAAAATTGAAATCTAAATCTAAGATAAAAGGAATTCTTCATTTGGATAAAACAATGACAATTATTATTTTGTCAGCTAAAACCTTTATACACTACATCATATAAAAAAGAAGTTTCGATGATAAAAACGATAATAATCAAAATTAATCTAAATAATCAATTAGATTTACGAGTAGAAAATTTGACTTAATTGACTACTGGTTGGAAAGATAACAATATTCAATAGTAAAGATGAACATTTATTTTGTTGGTTTAAATAGAAAATATTTGAGATCAATCTTACTTGTTCTGGAATATAAAAAATTAATCGAGAATGTTGAAATGGTATAAATGACGATGATCTTTTATTTGGAATATATGAAGCAGATGTTACACGTCGAAATAATGAACTTTTACGTGAATGACATTTTCCATCAGAAAATGAATAAAAATGAACTGAAAAGAGAAAAGAAAAGCATTTAATTTAATTATTGAAATTAAAAAGAAAAAATAACTTACGAAAACTTTTATCAAATAAAGCAACAAAAGGTGATCTTGGGTCTTTAGCATAGGTATGAACATGCCATGAAAATGATTTAATAAATTGTCCATTTAAACAGTTCCATAAATTCACTAATGTTTTATGACAAACAAGAATTTGATCATTATTAAATATAATAAATTGAACTGGATTTTTTCGATCAAAATGAGCAAAACAACTTGAATATTCATAACGAGATTCTTCATTTAAATCATTGATTTTATCAATCCAAACAGTAACTAAATGTTCAAATGAACAACATAAATTCATTTCATTTGATGTTGATAATTTATAATATGATAATGCTGAGCTTGAATATGAACGATGCGTGTGACCGGATAAACAACGCCAATGTGATACACGTTCTAAATATTTTGTTCATATTTATTTATTTATTTCTAATATTTCTAAGTAACTATATATACATATTAATTGATACTTAATTTGTATAGAATTTTGATCTAATACATTTTGTTATGATAATGTTCATTAGATTTGGAATTATTCAACAAAAAAAGAAAGAAGGATAGGAGCTTACTTTTTTTGGTGATTCAATATATAGAATAAGCAAAATATCTTTTCATTAAGATTGTAACTAATTATTTCTAATTCTATCAAATCATTCATTTTGAAGTTAAAAAAGAAAATTGAATGTTTAGATTCGATTAAATTCTCAAAATAAATTTTAAAACAAAGAAAGAAAAAATCATCACATTTTATCTTTCTGATTTTAGAACATAGAAAAGAAAAGTTTTTATAATTAAATTTTCATTATAATAAATAATTGAAATTAATTTTTGTTAATTTAATTGCATAATATTCAATTTAAAGAAATAGAAAATTCACTTTAATCAAAAAAAGACTTTTACTTGTTATTAGATTTTGTTGAATAAAATTCCAAATTTTAAGAAATCCATCATTTCCAGTTGTTGCTAGTTCAAGTTTATTTGGATGAAATAACATTTGATTTAATGTTTCTTGTCCGTGCGGATATAAAATTGTCGTGTTTAATTCAAATCTTTTTTACTTTTAAATTAAATTAAATCATTATTTCCAAATTTTTATCTTACTCATTCGTAATCTGATTAAACATCCAAAAACGAAGTTTTCTTTCATTTTGATGATCATCTGTGTTTGAATTTGAATTTGAATTTGATGAACGTTCTTCAAAAGTAACTAACCATGTGTCTACAGATATTTTTTAAATAAAAAATAATCGTTTTCAATAAATAAAAATTGATAAGAGAATTATCAAACCTGTTGGATCTATAACTAGACGTTTAATATCTGTAAAAAGACATTGTTCTGTTATATCATTTGGTGAAACATAATTTTCTCCAACAATGTCCAACTAAAAATTTCAATTTATTTCAAATCGAACTTTTGTTTTTAATGCGATGCGAAGCATTGCATTTGTGTAGTCCGTCGCGAGTTTTTTTTCCTTTTTAACTAGAAATACGCACCTTTTTCTTCATTTTCTGTCTTAATGATCTCGAAAACGGAGAATCATAGAAAAGTGGTTAAAACGTGAGATAGAAGTATCAAGATTGAACTTCTTACCCCTTTTTTCGAATCTTCAATTCGAAGTTTCGTTCACTCACAAATGTGGTTCCAAAATGACGAAAATGAAAGAAATTTGTTGCGAGATAATTAAAATGACGTCGTCATAATATGTTAGCCACTATAGTCTATTCATTTACAGTTGATCTTAGGTAATGAATCATTGAGATAATTAATTGTTCAATAGAAATCGATCTTTAAGAATGAATCGCTAAGTAAGAATAGAGTTTTCTCAGTGATGAATAACATTATGGCTACATAAAAAGTATTCAACATTTTTCTGAATTGAAGATTATTTATAGGAGATTCAGATTCCTGCTTCGCATCGCATTTCGTATACGAGTGAAACTCGAATATCATCTAGCTATTTGTTGTTCTTACATTAAAAATTAATTTTCCATTTTCAATTGACATAAATTGAAGATAACCAGGTTTTCCACTATTCATAACAAGAGCTTGTTGACGTAGAAATATATTAATACCTTAAAATTAGAAAAAAGTTTTCTTTTTGAAAATTAATTTGAAATAAAATATCAAACATATGGCTTGACTGACTTGTCAACAGAAATTGCACGATCGATAGTTTATATTAGAAAAAAGTGCAACGGATTAATTATTTAATTTAGAGATGTTTTTGTTAAACTATGTTTATAGAAAAATTTTGAAAATTTGATGAAATTATTTTCGTAGGTAGAATCTGTCAATTTTAATTAAAAAATTATTAATTGAAAAATATTCATGAAAACAAACTAATAATAAATTTTATCAAGTTTGTAATTGAATCTCATATTCTGACTATTGATGATCTTATCTGAAATTTTGATTGATTCTATATTCTCTATGATTTTCTTAGATTTTTAAAAAATTATTAATCAAAAAGTAACAAAACTATTTTTACCAGCTGGTAATGAAGCTTGCTGAGGAAGAAACAGATGATTTATTCCGGCAATCGTTTGTTGGATTGATAAATTACTTCCAATTAAATGAAGAGCTAAACGGAAAGAAATGAAATAAAACCAAAATAAAATTCAAAATAAAATTCGACAAACAATTATCTGAATGAGTTGATACATAAAATGTTTGATCATTTGAAGAAGTAATATGAATAATTGGTGAACCAAGTCTTGGTCGGAATGTTGGTTCACTTTTTCTATAAAACCATTTCACAAGTACACATTCATGACCACCAGATATTAAATATGAACCTAGATGAAATAAATATTCAAGAGTTTATTTTAATTCCATTAAAAATAACAACCATCAAATGAAAATGTTAAACAAATAACAGGTAATGAATGCCAATGTAAGTATGAAACCGTCGTTTCTTTTGTTGTCGAATTCACAAAATTATACCTTTTGATTAAAACAAATAAAAATAAAGATTATTAATTAAAAAAATTCAAACTAAAAATTCAAACCAAAGAGCAATTCTACCAGATTGTGTTCCTAAAGCAATACATTCTTGATTTGGATGAATCTGTGCACATGTTATTTTATCATGATATGATAAATTTTTTTTTGTTATCGGTAAACTTTTTATTTGATTATTTATTAGACTTAATAAGTAAATTATTGTTCCATCGACATTGATAAATATAGATAATTCACCCTTGAAACATAAATGTTCAAATTTTTATTTTTATAATAGAAAAATTACTTTTTGATCAAATGAAATATTTGTTGGTAGACATGGAAGTTTATCAAATACTATGAGAGGTGAACAATTGTGACGTATGGATTCAATTCGATAGAGAGAATAAACTTTAAAATATTTAAATAAAATATTTATATTTTTATTTATTTAATAAATTTTTACCATTTTTATTATTTTTAGAAAAAACAAATAAACCATTATTTGTTATTGAATATAAATCAATTATTTCCATATCAACTTTAATTGTCTAAATGAATTATTTTTTAAAAGTACAATTCGTAAAAATCTTTATGAAAAAAATTTGAACTATTTTATACTTCATAATCGTAATATATTTTTTGATTAGATCAAAGGCGAAATAAGATTATCTTTATTTTTTATCAAAGTAGATAAAGTTTAGTTTTTGAAAAATATCGAACTATTCACAAATATATAATCAAACTAAATTGAAAAATAAATTATTTTTCTATTTTTTTGATCTTCTTCTAAAACGATTTCAAATTAGAAGCTTAATTATGAATAGATATGTGTCATATCAATCTATTATTTAAAAATATATAACGCACTTCTTAATTCGATTTTTTTTGTATTTTTTCATAATTAAGTTTTATAATTAAAATTATTGAAAAACGCTTAAGGCTAATTAGACTTTAATTTGTGTTTATTTTATAAAATATGTTTTCTGTTACTTCTCTACTGAGATGTTTTTTCAAAAATTTATCAAAAAGAAAACGAGATAAATTTTAATTTTTTTTGAATAAAAACAAAAAGCAAGTGAAATATATTGATTCAAAATGATCATTGAATAATTGAAAACTATAATCAACGATAAGTTATGTTTCCTTAGATACTGTCAGCATTTTATTTTGTTTCTCAACAATTTAAATAGCTAACTGGTGAACAATGCATTGATCAGTTTTAATTACTGAGATCTTTTCCATAAAGAACTGCAATAATAAATAGAAACATTTGATAATTAGAAGAAAATAATACTCGAAAAAAACTTCTTTTTTGTTTTTCATGCAATACTTCAATAAAAATAAATCTTAACCAAATCGAATTAAAAGCGCTCAAATAAATAAGAAAAAACATAGAATTGAAATTGAATTAAGAGACGTTTCAAAGTATTATTAAATAAATATCAATAACAAAATCTATATTGAACAGACTAAATTACGTTATGTAAAAATAATCTAACGAAAGAGCATTTCTAAGTTTCTATGATCTGATTGAAAATGATGAAAAAGAAAAACTTACATGAATAAGAATTCCATCTTCATAATCCCAAATATTGATAATTCCATTTTGTTCTCCAACACATAACTACAAGAAAAAGAACTATCAATAGATCTAAAAATAAAACAAACAAATACTTGAAGTCTATTATTTGGATTGACTGCAATCGATACGATTGTTTGTTGATCATTTGAATTTGTTGTTTGATTAATTAGTCTTAAACATTCTCCTGTTTTAACAATCCAGACATAAACACATCCATCACCAATTGTGAATATATATCTGAAATGTTTTTAATTTAATTTAAATTTTCTTTCATGTTTTTCGTAAAGAAATCAAAAACTTACTTTGAATCTGATGATATTATTGGACGATATTTCATTATTGTTCCTATACCGAATTGACGAATGTTTAATTTTTTCATTTTTTTAATTTCTTAATCAATCAATCTAAAAAATAGAAAAATGTTTTAAAATGTTCCCAATGAATCTTTTAACTAAAGATAAAATCACGAAATGTTCAGCATTGAAAGAAAATTTATTTAATCAATTCTAAATAAAACAAAATCATACCGTTGTAAATTATTTCGTTTCTTTTCATTTTTATTTTTTTTATAAATTATTGATAAAATTAATCTTATAAGAACGACTATTCATTCCAAAATTTGAATTTTATTCGTTCGAATTGTGTATCATAGAAAAAATAGGGTGAAATCAATATTTATTTAAATGACTAATCATAATCACCAAGACATTAATCAAATCAAATTTTAAATATTTTCATTGAAAAAAGAAAATAATTCTTTTCTTCAAAGCTTCTATTTTTTTCTATAGAAATAGATAATCCAACTAGATTTCGTTCGAATTAAAAGTTCAAAAGAAAAGAAATGTTAATAATAAAAATTTCTTCGTAATTAAATGCAATGAGAAAATGTTTAAAACATTCGCGAACACTTTCAAGAAAAAGATTCTATCATGAACCATTTCGTTAAACATATTCACCTCTCGATTTTTCTTTTAAGCTTTTTTAAAGTTTTAAACATTTTCTTATATCGTTGAAGTGGAAAATATTATCTTTCTTGATTTCATTGTAACTATAGATAAAATTATAGAATAATTTAATATTATTTTATGAAATGAAAGAATAAGTAGTTGTATCCGATCATTGTGTATATTTTTCTTATTTTCTTTTGCTTTTCTAAAATGTCTGAAAAATAAAATAAAGTAAATATTAATTAAATGTATCTTTTTCTACTGGTTGCTATTATTTTCAGTGTATATTTGTTAAAGGAAATTCAAAGAAGAAAAAAGAAAACTCTCTAATCAAGGAGGAATGTTTTCAGTTGTTATTGATAAGGATTAACTATTGAATGATCGTTGTTGCGAAGCAATTTGTCTAAGTTGATTAATACATGATTGCAAAGTATCTTTTTCTTGTTTATCTGTAATCGATTTTTTAACTTCATTTGTAATCCAATTAATCATATTCGTTCTTTCAAAATCTTTTCTTGCATTTTGTAAAGCAACTTGATAATCTAGACGACGTTTAACAGATTCATATAATTGTTTCATTCGTTCTCTATAGGATGTTTCTAGACCCATATTAATTATATCTTTTCGTGCTTCAGCTAATGCTCCAATACTTTTAGCACGTTCTAAAGATTCTTCATAAGAATGTAACATTTTTCCAGCCATTGCTTTTGAATTATTAACAACTGAATTATATCGATTAACTTCGTCTTGATGCCAACCTCGAAAAGTATCACCAATCGCTGGGCCAAGTCTACAATGAACGAATGAATTTAAGAAAAAGAATAAAATTATACGAAGAGATATTTTTCGTTTACTTTTTAACGACAGTAATAACAGCTGCAGCCAATATAAGATATTCAGTAAAATCATACCATAAAACAATATATTCTTTACTAAATCCATAGACAAGTAAACCATAGAAAAACATATATGGTCCAGTAACACCAGTTTTTTCATAAAAAAATTTAAACCATGATTCAGGTACACAATACCAACGAACTGGATTCGGTGCTTCACGAAGTTTATATGGTGGATAGTTTACCAAATCACGTTCAGGCCATTGATCATGGGGCCATAATCGTTTTCCATTAAATTCTGTTCGCCATTTTACTGATGATAAATCGTTTAATGAATCTTCAACTCGCAAAACTTTTTCATGTTTTTCTTTGGCAACAAATGATTGGTCATCTAAATAATATTTTTATATGTATATATATATATATATATATATATTCAATCGAATCAATATCAATATTCACTAGTTTTCGATTTGGATGAAGCACTTTGAAAATGTGTATTTGAAATTGAGAATGATCGAAATCCGATTATTGATGGTGAAATACGGTTAGACACAAGAGAAAGAGCGAATTTGTTCATCATCTAGAATGAAGAATCTTAATCAATATTCATTCTCTACTTTATTTATACGTTTCTCTATTAAGAAATAAACAAAAATAAATAAGCGACGAAAGCGACATCTTCTATTTGCCTGTTACAATTTCATTAATAATGATTTTCATATAAACATTCAATTTTTTCCTCGTCTAATTACCACATATTCTTTTTATATTTTGAAAATTTATTTCATCTAGATGAAATAAAACAAATTAAAGAATGGTCAAATACTAGCCAATTAGATGTTTAGTGAATGGTGAGCAGTAGACAGTTTATCTATGCACGTCTTTGCGTCATAATCAGAGTGTATCAAAACATAGAACAACGATTTTGTTTTGTGTATTTGAATATGAACAACATCTTTGGTTTTATTTCGTTATCAATGACAGAGTGAGGAATAAGACGCCAAAAGTAAATTAGGTTTTGGCAAATGACTGAAATAATTTCATTTGATATTTTTTATATTTTAAAATTCATTGAAATATTTTTGAAAGAATTATTTTGTAGACGAAGATTTAAAATAACATTTATATAATGAATCGGTGATATCAGCTAGGATTTATTTCTGCTCGGTTCATTGTTCTTTAGAAACATATAGGTTAGATAGAGTAATTGAAGAACATTATATAGAATCAATTATCACCTCGTTTTTTTTTTAAATATTGTTAATCAATTTCGAGTTCTGTTGATAATCTATTTCTCGGTTCACTAATATACTTCGTCTAACACAAATAGATTCTTAAAATCTATTCTTGAATATTTGTGTACATTTAATTTCTTCTATAGTATATAAATTACCAGTCGATATTTAAACTGATAAATCAACTGAGTTGAATGAATTATATGACTGAGCATATTTCGTAATTCAAGATTAAATTATCGGGTGGCGACGATGATTTCTTACTTTTTTATTGCACATTATTTGAATATGTCCAACAATTAATCTTTCTGGTTGAATACCTTTTGAGGTTTTTGAAAGTCTAATTCGATCAACTTGAAGTCACGGAAGATCTTTGTGTAGAAGATGGAGTATTTTAAATCGTTTGAAAGTGGATAATAAACGGATTTGTGTTTTTAAGGATGGTAGTTCAGAGACGATTCGGTTTAGTTGTAGTGCTCTAAATGTCGTTCAAGTGTTGTTGGATCATTCACAAAAATGTCATTGATCTGGGTATGCATGGTTGTCTCTACATTTGATATAGTTGTTGGTCATTGCTATAGATGTTATAAGCCTCATGAATTAAATTTGGTTTACTTACTGGTTATGATTGCCTATGTTATTGTTTTTGCCAATAATATGCTTTTTTGAATACAATTAACCTAGATTTACATTGCAAAAAATGAATATTTTAGCACAGTGACTAAACGCAAGATAATCAATTGCTTTTTAACACAGTAATAAATTATTAACTAATAATTTGATTTGTGCCTTAAATGGTTTACATTACCTGAAAGATTTGGAAAAAAAAAAGAAAAAAAGAGAATCCTACCACCCTAAGAACAAGAGACCAAAAAGATACTTCAGCGGGCAAAAGAATGAAAAAGAAAATTCAGTATTACGTATTTGTTTAGATCTATCTATAGACTAAGTATTTGTGATGAAAACTAAAACGGTGGGCTCATCAATTATTTGACAGAAAAGAAAAACAATTGGAATGGCTTAATATGAACCAATTATAAATGAAATGAGTCATAAAACCTGACTAAAAACAGAGTGATTCATTTCTTTTTAATGAGACATTACTCAACAAAATAGATTTCAAATTTAAGAATATTGTGTTTTATCATGTTATCATTTATACGTAAACGGTTTCCATCTAAAGATCGAAGTAATGAACATCTTCAAAATATGAAATCACATCATATTCACCATGAATATCAGGTATATTCAAAGCAAATTATATGTTGAAATCAAAAATATTTTTATCAATACTAAAGTTTTCATAAATTTATAGGATTTCTTTTTTCTGTTTCATTTTAAAAGAGTGATGATCAATTGAGAAAAAGTCAATCTACAAACGATATCAATGTGAATAGTAATGTAAAGAAGAAAAAGAAGAAAAAAAATAAAAAGGACAAAGAGAGATGTTCATCAACTGTGGATACATTGAATGTTAGTTCAAGTGTTTCACCGATGAGTAATCTAATCAATAGATCGTATTCGGATGTTGATTATTTTCCAATGATGCCTGGACCTCTGTGTCAATCGATGAATCGTGACAAACAGTTGACAAGTCATGGTAAAATAAATTGAATGAATTACCTGTCTTCCAATTACGATTGTTTTTGTCTATTTGAAAGATTCGTCATCGGATTCTTATTTGAATTCATCCGAAATAATGAAACCAACAAATGTTAATACTTACATGGAAGTTTCACAAATAAAAACGCAAGTATTTGAAATTCCAGTAATCGATTGTCGACAAGATCATCAGATACCTAATTATAAAGATATTGATTATCAACGAACTAAAGCTCTTAGAGGAGTAACTGAAGAACTTACAAAAAAAAGGTTATTTTTGTAATAAGATTTTGGTGTAAAACGATAGTTTTTATTTTATTCTAGATAAATTAAATCATATTTCCAATGAGTATCATAATACCATGACAATATAATATTCAAGTATTATTTTATTTGACATTTGAGTTTTTCTTTTATTATCGCAGTATTCCTTTTTGCTACTATTATGAAATTTTCTATTTTTTAATAAATAATTACAGGTAAATCTAATCAGAGACGATTAAAAATAATTATTAAGTAAGATTTATAAAAATAAACTGTTTCCATCGAATTTTATATAATTTATTTTGATTCGATGTAAATATTACATAATAATTCATTCAGTTAGTATCTAATTTTTCAATCGAACTATTTCGAATGAAGCACGATTCAATCTTATATCAAGATATGTTTCATTTTCTTCGATTAGATTTGTCTAAGTAACTTCATTTTTATATCAAATTTATTGAAAAATAATAAATAAACGAATAAAAATTATCGTTAATTAGTTAGAAAAAATATTATCTTAAATATAATCGAGCAAACCACGAAATAATATTCATAACTAGAAAAATAAAGAAGTTTCTTTTCATGTGTATGAAATATCTATATTCTACTTGATCTTGCTATGTACAATAATTGTAATCAATATCATTTATCTGTTCTTCATCGATTGAGTAAGATCTCAAATTTGTCTTTTAAGAATTCAATCGAAATTTAAGTTCACGAAGACGAAGATGAATTATAAGCAAACTTTAAAAAAAAAGATTCACGTCTTGCTAGCTGATACAGAAATGTATAAAAATTTTGAAAATTAAAATATTGAAACTAATCCGTTAAGAAAAGAAGCAAATATATATCGGCTATTTTATTTATTATTATTATTATTCTTTATATTTATGAATATGTTATTGTATTGATTAGTAAACATTACTGATGAAAATTTTATAACTACATTTTCTATAATTTCTTTATTTTCGTTTGCGCCACATTTTAGATTTATTGACTTGATTGATCAAGTTTAATTATTAAAATGAAATTGTTTGGTAAAGATCTTGAAATATCAAATGAATTATATCCACATTGAAGCGAATTTGTTGCTGTTCCTGAAGATGAAATTTATTGTATTATTAATCATTGTGTGAGAAACAAAAGTTTAGAAAAAAAGGATAATTACATTTATATTTGTCAAGTATTTTTCTAGTGTTAGTTTGACACAGAGATCGTATCATTGTATTTAATTTTAGTTTTGAAGAGTATGTTAAAAAACAAACATGATTTTCTTATTTCGATGAATTTAATATTATTCGATATGAAGAAATTTACTGGAGAAACTATCAAATAATCACTCACAATGGAGTACATGAATAAGAAATAAATAACATGAACTCTGATCCAATCTCAGTCAATATTTTTCTTTTTCCGACAAAGATTTGATCAAAACTTACTGGACGGCTTCGTTAACAGGAACTTTGAAAAGTTTTGCGGCTGTTTATATTTAAATGGAAATATTTTAGACTTATAGATCTTATTATCATTACATTTTTATATGTCAAAGTCAATAGTATTTCTCTTCGAACCAGTTTTATTTATCATTTTTATTGGTTAATACGGAGACGCTTCGATTGAATGTATCTTTGAAATACAAATGTAAATTTTGATTCATCATTCCATTCATATTCGACTTTTATTAGTTCGATAATAGTAGTTTCTTGAACATGGCGATCTAATAACGGTTGGAATCAGCATTTCCGTATTTCTTTTAATAATCTAATGTGAGCAATGAGCTCACCGATATAATTTTTCTTTTCGTCTTTGAAATAGATTTGTGTAACCGTATCGTTACATATAGAGTACTGAATATGTGGATAACACCACGTCATATTACCATGATAAAAATAAGATGATAGTTTCCCTGTTTTATACTGATTAAGTTCATTTTTATCTTCAAAATTAACATCAAGTTCGGCTTCATGATATTCACACTCTGTTTCTGATAATACTTGTCATATGTGTATCGATACAAAGGATAAAGTTCGACGAGTATCCAATCCAACAGCACCAACACTGATTACAAGCGGTATACCGGAGAGCATATATCGACGAAACTTTAGGGTAAGAAAGACGATATTGGACGCTAAAGTGTCTCCACAATAATCTAGTCAACAAAAACAGCAAATTCATTCCATCAATTTTGCCTTGATTGGCAATGGGTTCGACTTGGTTTAATGACAAAATAGGCAAATTAGAATTAGGAGTTGTAGTTTCACTGCTATCCAAAATTTTCATTAGCGATGATGAAAGTAGAATCTGAGCCATTATGTTCTTAAGTTATGCATTAAATAGAACTTTTATATTTTACACATCAATACGAGAGAAGTAAAAGTCAAACGATAAAAAATCATTTTTCTTCAAATTTTTTCCGCTCATTCACACCATTGAATTTAATCATATATACGATGGTAGAATATCTGAGGTCACGATTCAAGAATTTTTGCCAAAGATTCTCTCTGACAATGGGCCAAGATACAGCTACACGAGCTCCATCTAACTCTCATTCTTTTAACCCTCATTACTCAAACGATTGTAGAAAACAAAATGAGAATACTGCAAAAAAGAAATATCCGACACAAGACACCACATATGAACTTTAGCAGAACTTGGTTTTATTTTTTCGCGTAGATTGTGTCGACTGAAAATCGGTGAAAACGATAGTTTTTCTAATTGGTGGCTAGATAAAGCAGCTATGACTAATATAATTCTTTCTTTTCAGAGTAAGAATACGAATCTTTTTTAAATAAAATTCTTGATATACTTGTGATTTATTAAGAAAGAAAAATGCTAAAAATTCGATATTGTTCAAATCTAGCATCTCGTTATCAATCAACATCATCTGCATTATCTCGAAGTCATTTAACCAACGATGAGATTCGTGCTCATCGTCTTCGAATATTTAATAATGAACGTCAAATTCAAATGGAACGTATTCGTCGAGTAGAGAAAATCGAAGTTGATGTTCATGATCCAATTGAATCAAAAAAGTTGTTAATGAATAAAAATTTATCAACTCCATATCATTGTGCTCAACATTTATCATCGATTTTAGTTGATCGATCTTGTTTAGCTCTAATTGATGATCAACATATATGGGATATGAATCGTCCATTAGACCGTGATTGTACATTAAAATTTCTTCATTTTATGGAAGATAAATGTGAAGAACAAAATCGGGCATATTGGAGAACATGCTCATTTATCATTGGATATATACTAGAAACAGCTTTTAAATCAAATTATAATGTTGAACTTTGTTCATTTCCACCACCACAATTTCAATTTGGTTCATTTGCTTATGATGCAAAACTTAATTTAGGTAAATAATAAAAATGATTTGTTGAATAAAAACATATTTTTATAATTAGGAGATTGGAAGCCTAATCGAGATGATCTTCGCTGTTTATCAATTCAAGCATATAAATTACGTGATCTTGATCTTCGTTTTGAATGTTTACATATAAATGAATCAGTTGCTCAAGAAATGTTTGCATATGATAGATTTAAACTTGCTCAAATTCCTCATATGCTTCGTTTAATATCACCAAGTGATAATCAAACTCGTTTAACTGTTTATAAAATGGGTGATTGTCATGTTGATATAACTCGTGGACCATTAGTATCGTCAACAAAACAAATTGGAAGATTTGAATTTAGTTCTATTCATAACATTGCTGTTCCATCTTACAATGAACAAATGCAACGTATTCAAGCACTTTCAATACCAAATCAACTTCATTTGCATTATTGGACATTTGATTATTTATTAGAACGAGCAAAAAAGTTAAATCGAGCATCAATACCAACTTTAGCCAAACTAAAAACATCAGAAAATAAAACAGAAAATTCTCAATAGTTTTTATTGTTTAACTAAAAACACGTTTTTTTTCTACTTGTTTCGAATTGAACTTGAAATTGTTTTCGATTTTGAACAACTGGAATATTTGTTTTTTGTTATGTGTTTAGTGAACTAAGAAAAAAAACAATTTCTGACTTAAAGATGAAATAATCTTTTTCCTCCTGATTGATTCTTTCGCTATGATTTGAATTGATAATATTAATTTCAAATGAATGCATAAAAAGGTAAATTATTCTTAGTCATTATATAGAATTCATATTCAGATAGAAATCATTTAATTACTTGTTGAATATGTAGTTCGTTGAAAAGAAACTTTTATCAAATAAAATAGTCTTAAAAAAATTAATTATCATAATAATTCTCCAAATTCATAATAGAAGAAGAAAGTTTCGTTTTGACGTTTCATATCGATTGACAATCGTCGACGATGGAGTTGTTTTACATGAAAAAAGTAGATATTTATCTCTTCTTCATTATGGACCTTCGATCATTTTCTATATTCTTTTTTTAGCCTTAATAGAGAAAAAGAAAACGATGAAATTACGCAAAAAAGACCACAAATTTGTTAATATTATTTCATTTTTCTCTTTTTCATATATGCCATCGGTTGACCATATCGTGTACAAATTGATTTTAATTCTCATTTGAAGCTTTTTCTTCTTTTCTTTTATGTTATGCAAACAAAATTATCGATGAAATAAAAAAATTTTGTTTTCAGATAATAAACTTTCTAGTTGTTATATGTAGAATACAATTCAGGAATTATTCATTCTTGACTATATTCAGGTAAATGAAGTTTTTTAAAATTTGTTGTCATTGGAAATGTCAAGGAAACTTTAAATTGATTAATTAAGATGATTTCATTCTTTTAAATAAAATAAATCCTTTTTACTTTTATTTTTATTTTAGTCAATTAAGGTAAAAATTAATGTCAAAGAAAGTGCTATCTTCATCATTAAGTGAATCATCAATAAAATCTGGCAAAACTCCTCCAATCCGTCGAGTTATTGCCGATAGTTTATCATTAATATCATCAGACAATATTAATTTAAATCATGAAATTGATACAAATACAAATATATTCAATCAATCAATTTCGAAAAAAAATCTTGAAAAAAATTCTTATGATTCCATAAAAAAATTAATAACAATAAATAACAATCAATTAACAACAGTGCTAGGCAAACATTCAATCATTTCAACTGGTAAATCAAGTTCTTCATCAAAAACATCGAATAATCACTCATTAATATCGTATTCTCCTGAGCTTTCTCTTAATGAAGATGATGGTGATGATGACGATGACGATGTAAGTAGTAATTATGATACAAATCATCAATGGGATTTACATGAACAACAATTAAATCCGCCATTAACACGATTGGGTACGTTAGTAGATTTGCGAATTTAGAGAAAAATCAAATAGAAATTCTAACAACGAATGATTATGAAGAATCCAAAAGAAAGCAAAAAATATACAGATAGAAATTATTTTTGTAATAAATCAATCGATGATACATTAAATATTGTTTTCTACCATAGATTGATATTTTAATTAATTCGAAACAGAATTCAAGTTCTTCTTTTTTTGTTAAAAAAAGATGATTTTAATAAATATATTTTTAGTGACCGATGTTCTATCATCATTATTTAATGATAATCAAATAACCGAAATCCTCATGAGTGAATGTAAAATATGTTTCAAAGAACTATCAGTCGAGCCTTTATTGTGTTGTTCTTCATCAATATGTTTAAAATGTGTTTATCATTACTTAACAACAAACATAAATGAAGCTCGTATTCGTATAACATGTCCATCATGTCCATATATATTTACTCCTGAAGAAATTTTATCATTATTATCTAATTATGATCATAATGGAAATATAAGTGAACGTTATAAACGTTTTTATACCGATACAAATCGTGAAGCACATATAAAAACATGTCCTCGGTGTTGTTCAATTAAACAAGTTGATAAACGTTTATTTGAAGGAATTCGATGGAAAAAAAAAGATTCTACGAAAATTTCTTTGTAATGAATGTCAATTTGAATGGTGTTTCTTTTGTCATTCACCGTGGCATGAGGAAATAAATTGTAAAGAATATCGCCAAGGAGAAAAAATGCTTCAATCATGGGCAGCACAAATTGATCAAAATCAACATAATGCACAAAAATGTCCTCGTTGTAAAGTTAGTTTCTCAAGAAATAAATAAAACTAAGATTCTTTTTTTTTTATTAAAAATCAATTTTCAGATATATATATATCTCGTAATGGTGGTTGCACACACATGGTTTGTTCTAAGTGTCAATGTGATTTTTGTTATAATTGTGGTCAACGAAGATTTGGCATTAAATTTTTAGGTTCACATGAAAGTCGATTTTCTCCATTGGGATGTAAATATAATTTTTATCCAGATAAACCTTTAGTTCGTCATACAGTTCGTGGATTAGTTACTGGTGCTGCATCGTTAGTAATACCAGTAGCAGCTGTTGGAGCTGTCGCATTATTAGCTGTTGGAACAACAATAGGTGCACCTACTTATGGGACTTACCGTTTAGTTAAACATATTCATTCAAAACGACAAGAACGTCGTCAAAGATATCGTATGAAAACAATAGCTAGACATTGGAATACTAGTGATAGTCTTTTAACTGATGATCAAATGATTGAATCTGATGATATACGAAAAGCAGTTCAAGCTAATTTGATGACACGTAGAGAAGAAATCGCGGGAAGAGAATTAACACCATATCCAACAAGAAATCTTGATCATTCGAATCAAAATAATGATGATGACGACGAAGATAGTTTTGATGATTGATTCTTCTCATTCTACAATTCATTTTTTCTTCATTTAAAGAAGAAAATCATTTTTTTTGTTTCAAGTGCATGAAGCTTTTTCGATCGCATTTATCTAAAACAATATGGCAATATTCCTTAATATTAGCCTTACTGCGATCATTTTCTCTTATTTCTTTGATATATGTCATCGAATTATAAACAATTACAATTTTCTAACTATTAAATTTCAAATAAAATATTGTAAAATTAAATCATTCATGAATATTTGTTTTGCTGTCATATATATTTCAACGAAAATATAAAGTCTTCTTTATTTTGTATATTACTCGTGTTATTTTTTTGACTAATAAAGAAAAATGATAAATTTAATAGTATTCTTTACTAGAAATGATTCTTATGATAGTGAAGATTTAAAATAAAATAATAATAGATATTCATCATTGATACTGATGCGACAAAAATACTCAATTTTTAAGCTCCTTTCCAAGTCACTCTCGTTAAAGTTTAAAAATGCTTGTTAGCTTATTTTCGACTTGAATAAGTTTCAAATACATTTGAAAGATGACACTTATTACAACCAAAAAATTGTTTATGAACGTCTTTAAGTATAAGAAGAACAATAAATTTAATGCTAGGATATAGTAAAAGGAAGACTTAGAAAGGTAGATGGGAAATCTAGTACTTTTAGAAAAGAATATACGATACACCTGCACAGTTGCTCCGCGATTCAAATCCACGTTTGTATGAAAAATTTGACATACGTTGAACTTAAGGAAAGAGTAGCTGTGCGAGCTTTTGTGTTGGTGGGCATCAGGATAGGTATTTATGTAGATCTTCTATTTCTCTACATCCAAACCGTTGTGTAAATCAAATATCCATTTCCACACCAGTTTTCGAGAGCTACAATACCACCATGCTGGTGTTTTTTCATAGAAAACTCCATATGAAGCTAGGAAAAGCTATGTATATGCACCATATAAGAGTCTACATTGTCCTTAGCTACGAAAGCCAAAACGAAATAGACCATCTGGTACAGACTGAAATTCTCCATCTAAAGATCTGTTATTGATAGTTTTTGAAGACATTTCTTGGTTGAAAAGCTCAAAATGCCATTTTTCAGAATGTTAAAACTGGTTTTGAGTGTTGGTGGATGTGAGTGTAAACACAATACGATCCATTACCCATAGGCTGATTTATTTTCTATTAATGCATTAATACGTAAATAAACATATTTCGATTCAATTTAATTATGTCAGACTCATTTAATTTAATTTAAGAAAGGATTCAAATGAAATCTTGACAAAAATTTAGTACGTATGTTAATTTGATACAGGAAAAGTTTAAAACAACGTTCAATTCGCATCTGAACAGCAAATTTTCAATATTTTTTTCTGATTTTTTTCTACCTTTCCCTGTGTTTTTAAAAAGCTTGATTCTGTGCTAATTGCTATGTTTTCAAAAAGTCGCAATCCGAGACCAGCGATTAAAATAAAATATGAAATCTTCTTTATTTTGTGTATATATCCGTATTGTTTTTTTGATTAATAAAGATAAATGGTAAAGTTAAAACTTTTCTTTAATAAATATTATTCTTATGATATTGAATATTTGATAAAATACTTATAGACATTAGTCATTGATGTTAACGTACTAAAAACTCAATTTTTCAGGTCCTATCAAAATGATTTCCATTAACATTTAAAAGGGTTCATTACCTTATTTTTGATTTGAATAATTTTCAATTCTAATTCAAAAATGAAACTTACTCGAGTCAAACCAGTATGTATATGTTTAAGTAATAGCAGTGATATATTTGATATTAACATATTTATAAAAGGGAGCTAGAAAGTTAACTCCAAAGTCTAATATTTATAAAAAAAAGAAGTTTTTTCGTAAAATCTACTTGTCAAGTATTTTTGAATTTCTACTTTAATCTGTAATCACAGTTTTTTCTTTTCTTAGACTTGAGGGGATGAAGATAAACAAGAATTTTCAAGACGTTTGAGATAATTAAAACGATGTCATCAACCGATGTATGGCTATAATTAACTAGTGTATAAATAATTAATCCTTCAATTAAAATAGTCCTCCATGAATATTTTGATAGGCACTAATATATTTTTCATAGTGATGAATTCTACTATAACTACTTTTAAAGTTCATGTATTTGAAAGTTCAATGAACTATTCAGTTGAAACTGTTCATTGTATAACTCGTAGAAACGAAGGAAATAACGGAAAGAAAAATATTATAGAAAATCTTGACAATATGAACGATTCTAAACAATTATGAGGCCTATCATTCATTTTCCAGGTCAGAAATAAAAGTAGCGGAGAGGCCGTATTCCAGCTGGAAAATTTTCGTTTTTTCCAGTGATTTCCAACTAATTTTGTGCTCATTCACGCTAAAAATCGTCATAGATCAAGTGGAGAAAAACGAAAACTTTCTGACCACAACACTACTTCCAAATTCTGTCTTTTACCGATACCTTCCTCTCGGATTCGCTGATTTTTCTTACGGGCTCCAGTAAAATCTCGCTATATCTGCAGTGGCACTATTGAATTGGGTTCTTATCTTATTCAGGATGCTTTTGATTATTCGGCTTCAATTTTACCCCATCTTTCAAGTTCAGGTGAAGCACGAATATTATTTACCTTTGATATTCGTTGATCTATGGTACTTTTAAGTTTCAAAAGAGTAAAGAGAATTCGAACTAGATCGGATCTTTCTTTTCTTTCCTAGTCAAACATATTGTGGTATGCGCATGAAGTATATGAGCATCCAGAGCAACAAAATTATGCGCTACGGAAAAATCGTGAGGGTCACGTAATTCACGTGTATAAAAACAGATATTACACCGAAACAACATCTAGACAATGGAATACGAATGATACTCTTTCAACTAATGAAATGCACAGATAATTGATTATTAACTGCTGCCATTGCTGAATTGTTTACTTAACTACTAATATTTTTCTTTTAAAATCTAATACAAGATGATTATCTTAGGAGGATCAAAACTAACTCAATAAGCCTTCTATGTACATATATTTTATGTATAAGAAGCGAAGTTCATGGATAGGCTCATTATACAATCGTTTCAAATAATCAAATGATTGAAGACATCGATGAATTGTTGAATAATCGAAGAGATTCAAAAATAGAATCTACAAGAATAAATATAATATAATAGAAGTATAGCTGTGTAATAAATATAGATTGACTAGAAAATTTTTAATAATTAAATTAGTAATGAGATAATGATAAGTGTTCAGTTTCATCAACAATTGTTCTTATCATATCAGCATGATTTGCTATTTCAGTTGCACTTGCTGAAAGAATACTTTGATAAAGAAAATTTTTCATTAGAGTTGCAAAACGTAATGCTGCTTGATAATAACCACATCGATAAATCATATATTTGAACATAACTTCAATATATTTATTTTGAATTTCAAATAAATACTTTGCATTTATTGAAAGATAACGTCTTTCAATAAAATTATCTGATCGACTATAATCCGACGTTCTAAAAGAAAATAATTATAAATTGTAATACACGGATATTCACAATGATGATTAATATTTTAAATTCAATGAGTATTTTCTTAAATAACAATGGGAAGACTCAAAGACTCAATAAGAAAATTGAATAATCATGCATCATCAATTCAATATGAATTATATAATCGTACTAATTATTTTATAATTTTCAAGACTAAAAAATTATCGATATTTTTGTTCGCTGATGAAGTAACGAGAAAAAGAATAACTGTTAAAATGATGAAAAGAGTTTATTTTAAAGATAGAAATGCATAATCACGATGGAAAAGATTAAAAAGAAAACATCTCTTATTTTGTCATTACTGTTATAAATACCTGTAATTGCAATTATTATTTTCAAACGTAATAACATCAGAGGATGTAGAAAAACCCAATGCAATAAGTAATAGTTTCAATAATATTTGATCAAGATCAAATTGCTGAACAATTCGAACAGTCCCATTAAATATCCAAGATCCATAAGTCGATGAAAGAGAATTTGAATAAGCAAAATCATTTAACATATTTGTTTGAGAGATCATGAATTGACAATTAAAACCACCTAAATTTTGAATATTTCTTTTCATTAATGTAGTTCGATGATTAATTTTCATCGATGAAAATTCTGGAACTATTTTAATAAACGATTCAACAAATGAATACGTTGAATGAATAAAATCCATCACATAACAATTTGCCATTTTTAAACGTAGTTTTGGTGGAAAAACTGATTGGCTATTAATGATATAGCGAATATTTTCAATAGGATTTGCATGATCATAAGCATTATTAACATTTGATAATAAAGACCATTGATCAACAGTTAATAATGAACGATCATGATTAAGTAAATCAAGTGGACAAATCATAATCATTGAAGATAATCATTTCAAAACTAAGATTATAACAAACAATATTGAAACGAAAAGAAATATGAATCTATTGTTTTTCATTTGGCGGAGCTGATGGATAAATATTGTTTTCTAAAATATCTTGATAAGCTGGTGGCGATATTTGTTCTTTTTCATATTTCATTGCACCATAATCTATTTGTCCTTGTTCGATTAAAGCTGGACTCGGTGATAACAAATAACTTCTTGGACGTCTTAATGGCTCTTTAAATCGTTCAATATCACAAGCCCAAATAGCACTACCAATAACATTTGTTATTGGTGTTATTATATTTAAAAATGGAATCATTTCAAATAAAACAGCAACTATACCAAACCGGATATAGTCAGATCGATTTTCTTCTACAAAATGTTTTCCTTCATGAGTAAAATTAGAATTATTTATTGTCTTTTGGCTCAATAAAAAACAAAAGAGCAAACCTTGTGCAAAATTTAAACCAATTAAATCAAAATAACGACAATGTAACGACCATGCATAATAGTAACTATTTATATAAATAAAAAACATTGTTCCAATAATTGGAATTAAATTTAATGGAAATGTTAATACAACAAGAATAACACGAAATATANTTCAAGTTCAAGAAAAGTTTTTTCATTAATATAGGTGATTTCGATGTATGCAGTAAAGCTGCTGATGTCTTATCACAAAAGCAGCATGAAGATATTGAGAGCGATTATGAACGCGGTAAAGAAAATAATTCAACAAGTGTTATTAGTTTAAATGTATCTGGTATGTATTTATGTATAGATAAACATTTATTTTTACATACATATGTATGTATGTTAATTATAGAAAAAAAACTTTCTCTACGCTAAAAGATGTACCATTGTTAATTTCAACAAATAGGAATACAAATGAATCTAATCTACATTCTCCTCAACACGTGGTCTATAATTCAATGGGTAAATATTTTAAAAGACATTTTATTTTATTTTTTTAAACTAATCCTAAATGAGAGTAATCCTTTGAAATTTTTCTAAATATTTTACAGTTGTTGTTTTTTCTTGTTTATATTTATTTATTGTAATTTATTTATTATATTTAAATAAAAATTTAAAATAAAACGAATATTTTTCCTTAAAATAATTCTTCAAAATTGAACCAATAAGACGTACTGACGTGAGACTGATTGCACGTAAACATTTACCGTTAACACGGTGCTATAGTGCATAATAGCGACTCATAGTGACGTTATATCGCGCTATAACGGCCATAACGATCGCTAAAAGGGGTCACTATGCGATCGCTAAAGCGGCGTTATAGCGACGCTATTTAACCGTTATCGATGACATGGGTTGTATTTCTTCTCGATTCGTTGCCATTGTTTCTTGACGCCAGATAGCATCAAATATAATATTCATATAATACGCAAGAAATAATGATGAAAATACAAGAACTGTTATACCGATTTCAAATAAAGTTAAAAAGAAACTTATTATCCATGCTATCCAATCAGACATATATTCTGATAAACAATTTGCTTGAACAGGAAATGCAAATATGAATAATAATATTGATACTATTATTGATACTAATATCATTATAATAAGACCGCAAAATATTTGTCTCCATAATGATGGATGCCGAATTAAATAAGCAATTCCACGAATAGGATAACTTTCAGATCGATGAAGTACCGTTAGATACTTTTTCTATTAAAAGGAAAATATAAAAACAATTGTAGTAATATAGGAAACGATATTTGTTGGGTGTGGGTGTGGTTGGACAGATGATCAACACTCACACCCACACACCCACACACCCACACCACACACCCACCCTATTACGATCTTCTTATTCATCAGTTCAGTCGAGTAGAACGATATAGAATGTATAGAACACGCTAAAGCTAAATCTGACAAGGTATCAGGCCTCGAAATGGGCCATTTTTTCTTGGCCCGACCCGGCCCAAATCGGCCCTTAAATTTTAAAAGCCCGCCCGGCCCAGATAAACTTACGTCTGGCCCGGTCAAGTTATTTGGCATGCCGGCCCGGCCCGCCCAAGTTATTTGGCATGCCGGCCCGGCCCGAGCCCGACGTTAACTAGAAACAATCTTTAGATTCACATAGATTCATCGAAGAAAAATATTTAAAC
>OENM01001170.1:10396-40436 GCA_900239745.1 Rotaria magnacalcarata | reverse complement strand
TCTCATCGGAAGTTCATAGGATTCCAACACTGAGTATCCGACATCGATTCCTCGACCCGGAATCCGATAGAATTGTATCGGATTGTAGGATACTTCCAGGTTCCTATCGAATCCGATATTGGATCAGTCGACCTGGGGATTTCAATCGAGTATAATTTTGATTTTATTGCGCAAAACTCCGATGGTAATCTCATAGAATCTCATATAATTAAGAATTTTTCACTGGGTACTATACTCCAACTTAAATCCGATCAATTAAATGATCTAAAAAAGCATTCGTGCATTACGTTAACCGATGAACGATTGCACTTTTACTAGGACTTGAATCATCGGCTCATAATCTCATTAAACTACTCAAAAAGGAACGAGAAAAATTAAGGTGTGGTTGTTGGTGTGATCTTCATTTGGTACATATTAAGATCTCGTCGACACCCACACACACACACACCCGTAAAAAGGTATCATTTCTGAGTTCTATTAAATGTCAAACTGGTGATAGCAACGCCAATGATTCCAATAATAAATTTTCATTTCCACGTCATCGCAAACAGTCTAGGATAGCCGATTCTAAACAAATATCGTCTCTAGCATCGACTTCTATCGTGCAACTAATAGTTAAAGCACTTGAAAATACTATTTCGCAAGCGTATTCTTATGCAAGTCGTCTCGTATGTCGCATGAATATGTATCAACAACATCAAATCTTATCGCTAAGAAATATGTCAAAACTGGCTAGTTTTCAACTTCAAAACTCACGAATAGTTGATTATTAACATCTTAGCCAACACGATCCAGACTTCGGCTCAGATTCAGATGATAGTAGTGGTGAAAAAGTTAAAGATACTACTGGAAATTGCACCGATAATGACGCTTCATCTGTGAATGACGAGGATTATGTATCTAATCGTCTTTTCAAAGTTATTTCGACTACATTTCAAGAAATGCGATTTTTTGATTCCATTAATCCAACCTTGGCCAAATCGTACTTTATCGTTAACACTAGCGAGTCCCCGTGCAAAATGCGCGACTATTTTCATTTTAATTATATGTAAGGATGTATAGTTAGTTAGTAATTGTGTTTAATTGCAATCGAAAGTCTATGGTGCGGATTGTAGAAAGGCTGCTTAGTTTTACTACGTTTATTTTTTCAAAATATATTTATGATAGCTACAAAAGTATCTACAGTATATACAAAATCTATGCACAAAATTTACAAAACTTCATCAAAAACTATATTTCTGGTTTTCTTCGTTTTACTATTTTTCTTTTCTTCTATAACCTTCACTCTGATATATCCCAGTGAACGCACGCGTGAAAAAGCAACATAGAGTTGACCATGACTGAAAACGGGTTGTGGTAGTAGTAGTCCCAATCGATTGAACGTTTGTCCTTGTGATTTATTGATAGCCATAGCAAATGATAGGCGAATTGGGAACTGGCGCCTGCGTAATTAGTTTAAAAGGCAAAAATGTATCAGAAGGTATCAAACTAGTCCTTGGTATAAGAGTTCTGTTCCCTTTGTTAGATCCTGTCGCAACTTCGCAATCGACTGTGTGATTATGTAAGCGTCTCACAATGAGTCGGGTACCGTTGCAGAGCCCTCTATTCACATCTAAATTTCGACGAAGCATCACTATTGCACCAGGCTTCAAGTTGGGTTTAAGAGGAGGCATCCCTGATGGAGTAAGACTATTCAGAAATTCTGTTGGATAATTGCAGATATCTTCGCCGTCATCACATTCANCTCTAGAATATACACATGTTGACTATGTCCAATTATTTCTCTTGAAGCAAAATATGTATCTGCCTCGTTTGCTGAATCTCTCCATCAACTACAAATCACTGATAACGATAACAAACAATTTTACTATTGATCCAACGTATTTTAATTTCGATCAATTGAAAAGCCTTGATTTAGATGAATCATTTGTTCGTCCAGAAAACTTTCATCAATATTTCCCGTTGTTATAATGTATATTTTTTGTTGTTATAAATTGTTCTTGGCAAAAGAAAATTGAAGAAGAAAATAAAATACTTTTTTGTTTATACTATACAAGAACACAAGAATAATTGCTTGCAACTCATCCATTTCAAAATGCGATGTAAAGACATTGAAACTTCTATTGAAAAGTAATACTCATATTTACGATTGTATACAAAAAAATGTATTTCAAATAGTATTTCCACTTTATTCCGTTCACTTTTTCATATTAGTATAGTTACAAACAGAGCTCCGCATGGAATGGGATGGGACGAAAAAATCGTTCCATGAGACAAACTGGTTTATCCCATCCCATCCCATGGGATTCTCAAAGAAAAAACTTTCATCCCATGGGACAACTAGTCTAGTGGAAGAACTTTTTTCAAGATTGGAATGGACTTCTATAACTTTCTTATTGAATTATCTTACTTTCTTTCTATCTGTTCATGTATAGATCAGGTTATTTAGCATTTTATTTTTTTATACTAATCACATAAACCCTATTGCTTCATCAAGAACGAAATTGCGGATCTAAAGTATTAGGGTCTTGGCGAACCATAACGAGTACGATAGCGAATTCGTCAGAATCCTTTACGACTGTTTAAATTCACTGGTCTCCGATAGAACCTAGACTCTACTTTTCTCTTACGAGGGAACATATCCATAAGCGTCTCACAATGAGTCGGGTACCGTTGCAGAGCCCTCTATTCACATCTAAATTTCGACGAAGCATCACTATTGCACCAGGCTTCAAGTTGGGTTTAAGAGGAGGCATCCCTGATGGAGTAAGACTATTCAGAAATTCTGTTGGATAATTGCAGATATCTTCGCCGTCATCACATTCAATGTCATTCACACTTGAGTACACTTTTTCTATTCCAGGTAGACGTTGAAGTACTTGCTCATTCACGATAAGAGAATGCTCGTTTTGGGGGCACAGAATCATTCTGTCACACAAATTCGGAATATCTTCCAGAGAAATATGCTTGCCAAATATTTCACCAACTAAATTACCATCTGATATGCAGCCTGTAGGCAAATCTATTTCGTCATTTTCGCTTGCTGGTAGTTCACCGTTGCCAAGCTTAATAAGTCATTCCGAGAATTCCTCTTCGCTTAGCCCTGTTCTCATGTTCTTGCTTAGGTGGATGGTTTTGAAGTAATGCCAGAGTTACGAGCTTTTAAGACTTGCAGCAACCAGTTGTGACCTGTTAGCGAATCGAACAACCGGAAGGACTTGGCGAAAATCTCCCCCAAGTACCATAATTTTTCCACCGAAAGGTACACTTATGTTCATTATATCTCTAAGTAAAATATCAGCAGCTTTAAGTGCATAGGATGGGGCCATCGGTGCTTCGTCCCAAATGACGACGTCAGTCTTTCCAATTGTGTCGACTTCCTTAGTGTTTGGTCGAATACTGGATGTAGACGTCTCCAAGAGTGGCACTGGAAGTTTAAAACGACTATGAACCGTTCTTCCTTCAGACAATAAATTCGCAGCAATCCTGGTCCATGCAACTGTTAAAACACTGACACCTTGTCCTCTGAATAAATGGCACAGTGTATTGTAGAGATAAGTTTTTCCTGTACCACCGGGTCCATCTATAAAGAAACATGAGGCAGTCGTTGCCGATCGTCTATGATACGCTCCAAGTATCTTAGCCACTTCTAAACATTGGGCTTCGTTCAGTGTTTCGTACATTTTCTGTCCGAAGCGCAGCTCTTCTTCTTTGTTGATGCTTTTCGATTGTAATGGACAAAACACGGATGGTATTGGTATGCCAAAGTCGCTAAAACTTCGCCCTTGCTCTGCCAACATCGCTTCAATATCATAAAATACCATTGCTTCTGCTGTTTTGGCGTCGAAGTGACGCATAAAATTATCGGGCATATTTGTTTTGAATAAATTCCAGAGATCTATTGGATTGCTGGGGTTACAATGCAGAAGCATCACACAGAATAGTGTTCTCAGCTGTGATGGCATCTGAAAGATTACTGCTTCAACAATGCATCTCTCATGTTCAGTGCCATCGCATAGGAGACCTCGTCTTTTAGCGGCATCCATAAATGTCTGACAGATTTCGTTATCTACTGTCTTCAGCTCCTCAAAACTGCAGCCACCTGGTGCATGCAATAGTAGCAGGCGAAGATGGTAGCGTTCTGTATCTCTCGGACTAACGGAATACATTCTACCAATGACTTTTCCACCTTGCTGTCGACGCTTCCATTTGTTTTCTCGGTCGAAAACGACGTGATTCGGAATATCATGATACAGATATCTTCTGGCATCTAAGTTGTCACGATTTAATATGAACCATGCAATGAGGGTGATATCCTTTTCAGTTGCTCAATCCAACGCTTCTAATTCATTTCCTTCTGCAAAATAGACGGGTTTCATATTGGGAAGATGAATAGCTAATCGGATAATAGAATGAGACTTGTCATGTAGTGGAAATTCAAAGAGTCTCCACACAGCTTCTGGCTTCTGGTGCACTGACATATGTAGCGTCGAGATGGGCTTTAATTTCATCCAGTTCCAAAGTTTGGCAAAAGTTGTACCGTCTTTAACAGGTAATTCCAGTTTAATATTAGCGCAGCGGCGTCCCTTGTAAACGTAGGTGAATAGATACTTGATACTTTTCACGGTTGCACAGACTTCCACATTAATATGAGCGTCATATTTCATGAGCAAGTGCGGGTTGTACGGAACTACCAATCGATTGTCAACCTCATACTTTCCCACCTTGGCAATGACTCCATTATCTCGCCTTCGATATCGTCGATAGCCATCCTTATTTGGAGCTGTCTCATTCCGAAACTCTTTTGGAAATTCCTCGGTGCACTTTCCATCTTCCATACAAGAGGAATTTTTGTTTGGTACTCCACACGGTCCATGAATCATATGACTCTTCACCATTTCATACAACTGAGGATTTTGGTCAGCATCTGGTATTTCGCTGGATACGATACGGGCAACAGAATTACTATCTCTTGGTTTGCTTTCGCTCGCCAAAATGATGAGCATGTGACAATGAGACAGTCCTCGTTTGTGAAATTCGATCACAAACAAATGAGCCACTCTACGTTCAAATATATGGTTTCTGACGATATCATCAATCAATTGTTTTAATTTGAGTTTGAAAACTCTTGCAATAAGGTCTGGTCTATCAGAAGGAGTTTGACTGGGGAAAAGCTGCTCTTCAATTTCTTTCCATCTCGGGTTGCACGCGAATGTGATGAATAAGTCAGGTTTTCCGCATTTTCGGACGATTCCCATTGCATCTTGATAATTCTGTTGCATTGCTCTAGGACTTCCTTGAAAACTTGATGGAAGAATTATTATTCTTCCGGGTTTAGATCCTTGTATGACAGCCTCGCTTGCTAGATGATCCATCAGACCTTTGTACAGTTCTGCTCGAAGAATCTTTTGATTTTGTCGATGAAATGCAAGGCGGTTTTGCTCAGTTTTAACGTATGCATCCACAATATAACGGGTGTCACAAAATGAATGGCGCTCTCAGTATTTTTCATGTAACTCATTCATTTTTCAGTGTTCAAGAAAAAATGTTTTTACCAAAAGATTCCTCGGCAAATTCTCTACAAAACATATATATTTTTATTATCTTAAATAATCTCCATTATTTTGTGACATGCGATACAATCGTTTCGTCCAAGAAGCACAACTTTCAAACACAACATTTTTTCGAATTTTTTTTACTGCACGTTTTAGCTCGTGAATCAGGGTGTGGGGTGTGGGTGTGGATCTTCCTTTCACCCACACCCACACCCTTCCTGTGGCACTTAAATATGACAATCACGTCTTTGGAAACGACTGGACATTCCAACAAGATGGGGCTAGACCCCATACTCATCGTTTAACACAACAATGGTGCCATGACAATTTTCCAGCATTTATCGATAAAGACCATTGGCCACCTAATAGTCCTGATCTCAACCCATTGGATTATTGTATATGAGATGAATTTGTGAAGACCATCAACTGGAATAAAGTGACATCTAAATCAAGCATGATTCAAGAGCTAAAACGTGCAGTTAAAAATATTAGAAAAAATGTTGTGTTTGAAAGTTGTGCTTCTTGGACGAAACGATTGTATCGCATGCCACAAAATAATGGAGATTATTTAAGATAATAAAAATATATATGTTATGTAGAGAATTTGACGAGGAATCTTTTGGTAAAAACATTTTTTCTTAAACACTGAAAAATGAATGAGATATATGAAAAATACTGAGAGCACCATTCATTTTGTGACACCCTTATATCATGTTTCTCACTTGTATGTTGACAATAAGAAAAATGAATGCAATAAATAAAAATTTGTTTTTTCAAAATATTTATTATTAAAATAAGAAATAAAGATACAATAAAAATAATGACATTGAAAAGAAAATTGACAGAAAAAAGCTAATAAAAAAAAGTTACAATAAAAATCGAGAAGAAAATACAGATACTTAATTGTCTGTTGTTATTGATTGAGTCACACAACGATAATTGGTTTCGTTTCTAATTTCGGTTTCATTTTGTTGACCTAGAATAAATAAAAGAACGATTAGATAACAAATTAATTGTGAAGAACTAAAAAGAAAGAAAGAGAATACATACTGTGTGTTAATTAGTCTGTTGAAATTGAAATGAAATGAATTAATTGATTGAAAATTGTTTTTGACTTACTATTAATATTCGCTCCCACGCGCAACCGAGAACTACCTTAGTAACAGACTGGTAGCTGAGTGGTTTCAAACTGGTATATCGACCGGTCTAAAGTTCAGACCGGTACCGGTACCATCGATGCTCTCTCTCTCTCTCTCTCTCTCTCGGATGTACAAGAAATATAAATGAATTTTATCAAGAACGAAAAGAAAAGAAATTTTTAGCATCGAAAATATATGGGGGAAAGCTGAGACAAAAAATTAATAAAGAAAATAATATCTAAAATAGAAAGAAAAATGATATATAATAGTATAAAATACGAAAAATAAGGCAGAATGATTTTTAACATCGTGAATCATTACTATTTATAGTCGTCTTCGTCTTTCATGATAGACAGTTGGAAAGCAATCAAGAATAGTTAGTTTCATAGAAATTACATTACATTTCTATTTGTAAAATTAACACCCCGCTCTTCGGTTTTCTTTGATTTTTTTCATCAATTTCATAGCAAACAATTGTAAAGATCACAAATATTATACAAAGAATGACAAAAGTAAAAGGAAATATCTTGTCGTACTGAGTACCGCTAATTAATTTGTCTTTTTGTTTTTCTTTAGCTACATGAAATAAACGAAAACATGAAAGAAGGAAAACTTCATTAATTTATGTCTGATAGTTATAAATACGTATAAAGAAAAACGAGTCTACGGCGTATTCCATTTCAAACTGAATTCAGAAAAGAAAAAAAAATACCTGCACTTTCGACAACACCAGATGCTTAGGGGATCCTAGAGCAACTGTAAACAATTCGGACTCACGAAAAGGAATGCAGTTTCTTCACCGAAGTTTAATAATAATCTCCTCCGCTTCCACACTTCGCATCCTCAAACCACAGCTCAGCCAGTCAGCCGAATTCCTTATAATGCGAAAACAAGAAGCATTCAGCTGAATCTGAATTCATATATGTGTAAGTCCCCTATGCGTATGTTTTTTATTCGATGGGGNGGGGGGGGGCTCAGTCTGGATTTGATGGTTTCGTGGATTTCCAGAAAACTGCATTTGTCACATTTTCTGAGCAATGAGACTTAACGGGCATAAGGAACCTAATGAGCGTATGAATTAGTCCAGTGAGGTGAATCAATATCTGGATGTCATTGATTTCTGTCGGAGTCAGATGCAAACGGAAAGAAGTCTGACTGGGTGTGGGTGTACATTTGAGTGTTAACGTGGATGGACGTGGTTGGGGTCACGTTATTAGAGTTCGTCACGATCTGAGTGACTTCATAAATACGCACCCGCACCCACACCCGCAATCAACTTATCATACCGAAGTTCGTGACTATGCTGAAAAAGTTTGCCACGAGCAAGGCACTGGTATATATAGTGCTGTTGACTGCAAAAAGGAAAGTAGCTATTTTGATATAGATTGTGAATGGTTTGATGATGGTTGTTTGATAACCAGAACAAAGATTTTACCTGCATTCGATTGAATGAGTGAACTGATATCTATTCTATGTATTTATTTTTGTTTAAAACTCATCTAGTATTCTTAAGGTAAAAAAACGTTGTTCGATTCTATCGTAGCAGCATATATGGGTTGGTCGGAGAAGCGTAATTACGGTAAAAAGCTGTTACATTTACCGATGGTGAACTGATGAAAGAAGAAGACAATTTGAATTACAACGAAGGAATCATTATAATGAATTTCGTGCTGTTCATTTGACAGATCAAGATGATGAAAAATGATCGTTTTCTTGGTTGTTTTCCAAATTTACACGTAAAAAATATTGTCTTGTTCTTTTCTATTGATTATTTGTAGATACAACAGCGTACTACAAGCCCTAATTCATTACTTATAGAAAATGATCTGATCAAAATATTCTTTCAAAATAGGTGATTCATTATAGATATGTTGTTTAAAAAACTGTATCTAATCGATTGTAGGAAAAATGAACGAAATTTATTCTCCAGTTGACGCCAATTGAAGTTTTGTTTTGTTCCCGTCGATGAATAGTATTTTATTTGCTTATTGACAGTAAATATTAGACATGACATCTAATAGTTGAAGATAAGTTTATCTTCTAGTATAGTTTTAAATTGCTTTGGATGAATGAAACAGATACTTGTTGTTCTATGGAGACGCTCTACAAAAGAAATACACAAGAGTAAATCTCAATTAGACTATCTATTATTACAATGCATTATAGTGCAAACTTTGATTTTCCAGTTGAAGAAAGAAAAACTATTGAAAGGTAAGAAAATGAACATGCATATGTTTGTAGATAGGCAATATTTTTTAATATGGTAATCATCACCAATGTATATTTTGTATCTGAATTGGTCTAGAATTTCGATATTTCAGTTTTCAGATAATACACTTGGTGTTGGGAATATGTTATTTAGTCGGCGATTCTTATCAGCGAGCATCTATTGAAATTGAATGGAATGAAGTTTCAAAATTGACTCAATAATTTATGCGCATTTTCTTTCATTATAATCTTTTATTCCGGATATTGAAATTTTTCCGAGTAGAAAACGACTTTGTCTCATAAACAAAGTTTTCTATTTTATTTATTATTGCTATTTAGTGCATATTTAAAGCAATTCGGAAAAAATACTATTCAAAATGTTTCTTTTGTTACACCATGAAAAGTACTTTTTAAATATAACTATTTGAATGTTAATTACCATGTTTGATTAGTGAAGATTTCCTTGGTTTATGAATTTAAGTCTTCGTGTCTTGTATACATATATCTACTGTTGATTGAAGGTCTATTGTTGAATTCATTCATGGATCTTGACTGTTACAATATTTAAACGATGTAAAACTTATTTAAAATGTGGTAATTTCATTGTTATTGTGAAATCGAGTTTTTGAGGCATAATAGTGTAAATTTTACTAAAACCGTCTCTGTCTATTCAGCAAAAGAAGGACCTGATTTTTTAGTCAATGTAGACATTCAGTGAATTACTGACTTCAGATATCATCGCTATACTCTTTCCAATGCTTACGATCAATTGATACTTGCGGAACAGGAACTGTAAGCAAGCTAAATGATCGGCCTAGTGCCACATCTGATTGAGTCTGTCCTGAAGTGGAATCGATTGGGGTAAGAAATTATTTCAGGTCTTTTACATTACTCGAACACATTGGCCCGGAGGGGACAGTCAAAAAATTGGGCAAAGAACCGAAATGTTCTCCGTTCTGAAGTAGTTCGAAATTAATTCATGCAGGTGGAAGTAGAACGAAGCACACCTTTACCAAGTTCTCGCCCGCGTCAGACTGAATGAGAAATTGTGCTCACCGCACATCATGCATCAGAAGGCGAAGAGCTACAATAAACAATTTTATTCTTCTTTTAATTCTATTCATTGTTCAATTTGTGATATAACTATTCTTGTAGATGCAGCAGCATTGATAAAATATCACTACAAAAGCTGTTCGTGCACAAATCATCGCAGTGTTCTAGGTTTTGAAAAGACCAAAACAGAAATATTTATTTACTGCGGACAGATACCAGCGACAAATGTGAGCATGAATTTCGCTCTTTTCCAAGCATTAGTTAGTCACTGATTGCATATAAGTCATCCATTTGAGAACTCACTTTGTACGAGGTATAGTGGAAAGAACCACCAGCAAAAATGAAAAATGACATCCCTCCACGTGCACATTCAGAATCTCTTTTATATTTCACAGAAACTCTTCAACTTGTTCTTACGAACACCGCAGTACTCCATATGCTGCACTCTGGTATGAATATGGCGTTCAAGTAAATTAGTAATACTCATTGATTTCTTCACTGAAACTTTGAATTTAGCTCCACCAAATCTTGGAAAAAATGGAAATTTTTGTCATTGTGCCTGGTGGTGCTGATCGAACTGGTTGTTCTTTAAATCTTCAACTTGTACGTATTCAATATGACTCTTGATAAGTATAATAAAATGGCTTGTATTTAAATGTTCAGTATTTTATTACCAATGTTCAGTAAATTTTTCATCAAATGTTCAGTAGTTTTTGTTCAGTAAAAAAATATTTTTGTTCAGTATATAATCCAAGAAATTCAGTAATTAATTTAAAAAGATTCAGTATTTAATTCACTTTTGTTCAGTATGTAATTTATTTTTGCTCAGTTTTTTAATCATGTATTTCAGTAAAAAAAGTGGAATTACAATTAACAAAAAATTATTGAATTAGTAACGCTTTTTTTGGATTTTGATGGTCTACCACGACTTTTTTTGTCACCAATTTTAACATTTTTAGCAGCAGGTGGTGGTTTGCAGTGATCTAATCTAATTGCCATGCTGACAACATGTTTACACATAAACTTCTTGAAAAATGCTGCACAATTGCATACACCATCTAACCATTTTAATTTATCTACTGCCAATGTAACAGATCAAATAGCGAATACTTTTTTTTGATTTTGATCAAAGGTATACCATTTCATTTTCTTCACTACATCAATTCCGACGTTTGTAATTTTAGTTTCATCTCCAGCTGGTATATCATATTGAACTAAATTATCACATTCAGTCGAAAATATTGATTTGTTTGATTTAACTCATTGGTATCCTGTTGTGAGCTTGTCCGGCTAAATCTGCTGCCGGAGAATGAGTGCATTACTATTTTTATACATTTTGCTTTTCTCATTACTTTTGAATAGTTTACTAGAGAAACGCGAGCAACATCTTATTTTGTTCACTAAAATGTGCTCTACAAAGTGTACTTTCATTTTTCTTGTCTAAAATATTCTTTCAACTGTCTTACGAAAAATACAATATAACAAAAAATAGTTTAAAGATATTAAGTACATTTTGTATTTTTCGTAAGATAGTAAGAAAAAGGAAAGTACACTTTGTAGAGCACATTTTAATGAACAAAATAAGATGTTGCTCGCGTTTCTCTAGTAAACTGTTCAAAAGTAATGAAAAAAGCAAAATGTATAAAAATAGTAACGCACTCATTTTCTGGCAGCAGAGTTAGCCGGAAAAGCTCTTGTTCATAATTCTAATAAGATTGTCTGCTTGTAATTGCATTTCTTTAAACCTTTTTCATAACATTTCGACCATTTTTCAACAATTTCAAATGCTAATACTTTAAATCTTGATAAAAGTAGACGTTCACGAAGTGTATTTTCCTTTTTGATAATATTGTTTGTGACTTCTAAAGCATTATTGGCACTTGGTGTAAAATGACTAACTTCATATCATGCATTATGTGTTGTTAACCATTCGTTTTGGAAATATTCTATGAAATTTAGTTCTTTTTTTGACCATTTTTTAACAAACAAATTTGAAGCTTTTATAAATATACGTTCATCTTGTGCTAACTGTAATGATTCGACATCATTCACTAAATCTTCTTGTTCTGATTTCTTGACCATTGACTATCTTTTTCACTACATTTCTACGCATATGTGCCCAACACATAATCATTGTTTTTTCTCCAAACAGTATCTTTTGACTGATGACGTCATCATCTGTCAGTGTGGACAAATATTCTTCTATTTACAACAAAATATACATCGAAAAATAAAAGTGATTTACTGATAAAAATACTACTTTTTACTGAATAAATGCATTTTTGAAACAGCAAACTGAATTAATTACTGAAACTTTAATTTTAATACTGAGCAAACAATTAATTAACTGAACAAATGCAATCGTTACTGTACATTAAATTTTACACTGACAATTTGATATCTGTACTGAACATTTGTATATAATACTGAACAAATTTTACTGAACATTTGCAATAAAATACTGAACGTTTAATTTGTCGGCTAATAAAATTATTGCTCAACGTTCATACAGTTCAATTTTATCAAAAGAAGATAAATCACATCAAAATCTTTATTAGAGTCAACAAAATTTGGTCGATTCTAACATATAATGATATCGTCAATTGATCGTACCAAATTAACAATATTATTTGAAATCGTTGTACAAGAACAATTAACTGATGAATATGTCAAAGAAAATAATGTTCGAATAAATCGATGACACTTGAAGGAATAGTTCGTATCGAAAAAGGTATAATTAAAGCTTGTGTTATGGCAGATTTTTTCGAATAAAGATTTAATAATAAAAGAACAAGTTAATCAACATTGAATTGTTGATACGTTTTATTTTTTACTGATAACAGACAAGCTGGATATTATCATATGATTATTGTATTCTTCGTAATGAAGCTATTATTGTTGATCGACCAGCCTAATAGTATTTTACTTGTATTCTGCAATGATTGTACTTCATAGAGTAATAGAAATAGTTCTTTTCTTTTCTTTTCTGGCACAATGATGATTAGAGGTGAAAAATCAATAAGATAGTTAGCTAGTGACTCAATCTATATTCTTTTGGATCAACCTAATACAAAATTACATCAATAAAATGTCAAATATTATATTTCTCAATATGCTGAAAAGCAAAACAAATGATTCATGTTGACGTAAAGTCTGCTTCTTCCTGACTGTCTTTGGTGCATACAAATGAAGAAAAAGATAAACAACATACAATGAAGTGGTAACCTCTTGTTTTTTTTAGAGCATATTCCAAGTCAAACAATCTGACTGTAAGATCTTATATGATTCCTACAAGAGCGTATCGGAACTTACTTCATGATCTTATATGAACATACGAGATCGTACGAAAATCGTATGCGAAAAGTTCACTTGATCCAACCAAAAAGTCTATTTAAATTTGACTTTCGAATTCATCCATAATTTGATGTTAAAAGATTTTCTTAGTTGTGAAGTGTTCTTTTATGTTTCAAAAAAATGTTACATGTTTTTCTTACTATTAGGTTCTACGTAGCTTATAGATGTTTATGTGAGACGAAGAAGAGAAAAGAGAAAGAAGAGAACCGAATTGCACGATTGATGATAGTGATATCTATCGCGGACCGTCTTTATATACCTTTCATCTTTTCCTTCTGCTTTTGTTGGATACATTTAAAAAACATTTGCACACAGTTCGTTGGTTCTATGCTGTTTGCACTTATGAATTATAAGAGAACCGATCACACCCTCTGTAGAGTTTGAACGACGAAAAAGTCTGATGTTTTTATGGTTGACTACTCGTGAAAATCTCGAAATTATGTATCTAACATTTGAAACTTTTCCTAATTCTGTAGTTCATTCCTCTCTTATGAAGGGTCATTTATAATACCAGATCCCATTTCGCATGAGGTTTCATTTGATATAGAATTCACTAGTGATGCCCTTTGAAATGATAGCGTTACCTCATGGAAATACATTTTTATGCACGCTGTAGTATGACGCATCTAGCGAAATGTGTTTTTTGCTTCATCGCACAGTGCTCAAAGAAAGGACCGTTTGTGATTTCAATTGGATAAAGAAACTGGAGATGGCCATAAAAACTGAGAGCGTGTTTTGTGTAGGTAACAGTATGGTAGAGGAAAATATGCATTCAATACTTTTTATTGCCAAAGAAGCGATATTTAGTGACAACTCGATCACATGCTTTTGCTTTGCTATTCGAAGACAATTATGTCGAATTGCAATATCGATGGTCACGAGGCGCTGTTCCATGTATGACCTCATAATGAATCAATGATGATTCACTCATGCGAGTAATCGTTGTCTACGGATTGTGAGCATCTTTAGTAAGAGTGTATTCATAGAGCAATCAAATTTTTACGTTGTTTGTTAGAATTTTGAAACGTTATAATACCTGCACTTGCAAAGAAAATTATTTTGTCTACTCTATATCAAGTTGCTAAAGAGTCACCATAAGGCAAGTATGAAATGTGACCCTTAGAGCACAACAATATTTTTGATTTCCACCACTTTCTAAGGAGAATAGCATATCTGATGTTGCGAACTTGGGGTGGGCATGAATGCAAAGAACGAAAATATTATTTCCCGCATATTCACAACCTATTCGCTCTGCAATTCTCGAGTCTAAACAAAACATACTTGATAACATCTTTAAATCATGAAATTCTAGGTACAATATATATATTGTCTCCAGTACCATCTATTCTAAAAACTGCTTAACAGTTTCCTAAACATTCGAACAAAAGCCGTCGTCGGTATATTGCCAATGAGAACTTCACTATTTCACGATGAAAAAATTCTGAAATCGGTACGGTTGATGATCAATATCGACTTATTCAACACGTTGATAGTAGTTGTGAAAGTATTCATTATTACATACTTGTGTGTTTGTGTAGAATATGTTGCATAGTAATGCTACGAGAGGAGGAATAAAAATGACAGATGGCCACAAACGTTGCAATATTTGTCACATCATAAAATTCGGGAAAATGCTTTTTCGCTTTGCTCGATTGATTTTTCATTTAGAAGATGACAATCATATAGAATTGTGTTGCAATTTTCTTATTCTGCTTGCATTGTATCTCTTCCATTGTCCCGAGTATTTGTTGTCCACAGCAATAGAAACAGAGAGATTAGAATAAAAACCGGCGCTCGATATGTAATCACTATTGCACGCCGATGTAATTCAGTTAACTAGAATTCTAAGCTAATTGTCCATCAGACTATGGGGTACATAGATAGATTGAATGAAAACGATAGCTAAGGATCGAAAAAATCAGAATAATGACCGCGAAAAAAATACCTGATCGAAAGAAATTTCTTACTCTTCAGTTATTGCATATCGCCTATTTTATTTGTTAAGATTCATTCGATTTTCATCATCTGTGTATAGTCGTGTGTGCTTCTCTAGCATATTGTACAAGTATGTTTCATTGCGTCATCATCATCATTACCACCATAATCTGGTCATTTCATGTTGGTGCTAATACTGAAAACAAATCTCTCATCTACTTCCCGATGTCTCTTACGTCTCGTCTCGAATCGAACTTTATTCGTGAGTATAACGAGACGTTCAGCTTTACAGATTTCATCAGTCCATCAAACGCATTATCTTCTTGCGCTCATTCGCAGCAAGCCGAGTTATTTGTTTCGCGTATGGCTTCATTTATTTCGTATTCATCTGAATTCAATTCTCTTATTGGCTACAAACCCGAAATTAAATTAATAGCTTCTAGACCAGTCTCTGTGCCATTTGCACATGAAGGTGGAGCTTTTGTTCCCACTACAAATGAAGTTTGGTTTACAGCTAATCAATTACCGATTCAGAATACTAATGTAAGTAGAGTCAACCTCGAAACAAATCAAATAGAATTGCTCTCCATTCAGCCGTCAATTATAACGCCGAATGGTGCTAACTATTTTGATGATTCAGTCTATATATGTTCGCAAGGCAATCAGACAACATCGGGAGGGATCTATGCTGTCAATCCGACAACACTTGTCAGTCGACTTGTTGTCAATTCATGGTTCGGATTACGACTCAACTCTCCAAATGATGTTACATTCACTAGAAAGATCGGCGGAGGAAAATACATGTGGTTTACTGATCCACAAGTTGCTTACATGCAAGATTTTGGATCTTCACCACAGTTAGGCAGTTATGTCTATCGTTTCGATTTGACTACATCCGAATTACGACCAGTCATCACGGATCTTGTTGTACCCAACGGAATTGCTTTCGATCTAAATGAAACGACATTGTATGTGAGTGACACGGCACCTAGTTCATACGGGCATGGTACTTTTATGGTTTATGCTTACGATCTGAACAAACATGGATTGCCAATCAATCGTCATGTCTTTTCTGTTAGTTCAGCGGGTATTCCAGATGGAATCAAAGTAGACAAGATGGGACGAGTATGGACAGGTGAAGGAGATGGAATCAATGTGCGAGATCATCATGGAACATTGTTAGGCGTAATACTTGGCCGAGATTTATGTCAAAGTGGAGTTATTAGTAATTTTGCTATAGTTGGCAATCTAGTGATAATTCTTGCACAAGAGAAGGTGTGGCAATTGAAATTAACAACTAGTGTGCTGTAACCAACGAGCTTGCATGGATATTTCACTGAACAGAATCAAATTTTAAAACCGTTTCATTAATTTCTACTAGCATATTAGTTTTTTTGCATTCATGTATAAAATAAAAAGATTCATTTTCTCAAAATCATTGATTAAAGTTTCTATCTTACACTTATTCTTTCGATCAACGATACTTATAACCGATAGACAAACGGGAAATGCTATATATGAAAGGCATGCGTGTGAGCACTTCTAAAATTCATACCCACCAATCAAGAACACAGCATGATTCACAAAACGTAGGTATTCAATGCAAAGTCATACTCGATTGATTTCGACTTAACATATAACTTATTAGTATCGACAATAAAGTTAGTATTAACTCTATAATGGTTCCTGTGATCGTAGGATGTGACTATGGGTGAAAATGATGAGAAGAATAGCAGTCCGAATTCACATCCGCATCCATTCACATCCTCTCGTTCTCATATTACAAATAGACCAGTTTGTGGACAAAATTTCAGATCGAAATACCTTCATTCGATTAGCTGGTATATAACGGGTGTCCCAGAATAAATGGGCCTCCCAATATTTTATCAATATCTCCGTCGATTTCCATTGTTCGAACTTGAATTCTTTACCAAAAGATTCCTCATTCAATTCTGCGCAAAACTGTATAAAACGTTTTACTGTAAAAAGTAACCGTGAAAGCTTCTGGGCTAAAGACTGTAAGACACCAGAATTACGGTTTTTGTAAATTTATTTTATCAGTTTACATTGTCTTAGCTTTGACACGTGCCAGATAGAAAGAAGCCGAACGAGGCAGTTTGGAGCTCTTGAAAAGCTCTTTCTTGATGAGAATTAAAAATTCCTTTCGACGCTTTAGCTCCCGTGTAGCCAGGCCTTTTCTTTTGCACATATTTCGTATTTTTCGGCAGGATTTTGGTGTCACTTCATAAAACTCCTGCGCGTATGTCAGAAACTAACTTCTTACGATAAAATGGTATTGCTGTTTTGAAGGCAAATGATTTGTCTACCAGACCTACTCAATGGTTTGGTATACATTGTATGCTTTGTATAAAAATATGGAGTGAGAACACGTATTTCGGCGGTTTCATGCCATTCTGTAAGAAATGTTGCCATTTGCGCATTGCTATAAGGTTCAAATGATCTTTACGCAAGATCACGAGTAAGAACACGCTTGAAAATATTAAAAAACAGAGACGAGTGCAACTACACGCCTGTCCAATCAAAGAGAAAATATAATTAATTCTTTGAAAAAACGCTCTTACAAAATAAGTCATTTTGATACCTTGCAGTCTTTAGTCCAGAATTTGTTAATGTTACTTTTAACACTTACACGTTTAATGCTGTTTTGTAGAGAATTGAATGAGGAATCTTTTGATAAAAAAATCAAGTATTAGCAACGAAAATTAACGGAAATATTGGTAAAATACTGAGAGGCCCATTTACTCTGGGACACCCGTTACTATAAAGAAGCACGGGCTTTACCACACCTCCAAATATGTTCTCCGAAGTTTACGGAATTTAAACACTTTTTTGAATTATTATTAAATTTCAAAAACTGCGTGATGAGTCCCTTGAGCAAGGAGGAGACGCGCTGCAATAACTGCTTGGCATTTTCTTCGCCACTTGCCCCCAAAATAGGAAAGCATTCACAACTTTGAATTCGATTTCTTTTTCATTTGATTTGTATTGCTTTGCAAGAACGAAAAGAATGGGAAAAAAATAAAAGAATGGGAAAAAATAAAGCAAGCAAGATTTGTCAAGCAAAAAATCACTCCATTATCGCTCACAACTGTGTATATGTAGAAGAAGCCAAGCAAACGGTAAAGTTTATTTTAAAAAAAGAAAGCATGCTTTCTTCACAATGACAACTACGAAAATATATATCGTAATTTTTTAACTTATCTGAATAGAGTCCTCTAAAAGCATCGACCCTTGGAAATATCCATTGTCAAAATATTGGCTGAAGAAATACAGCATCGTAGAGACGAGAAAGCAAACCATACTTTTCAACTTTTGTATTTAATAGGACAATATTCAGAATGAATTATCTGTGGAACTTACCGTCAATAAATTCTTCAGATTTCGACAATGCACTTCTCTCACAAAGGTATTCTCCAATCATCAGCCTGTCAGTAGATGCAAATTCAGACGACACTGAGACGTTCCAAGTTGAAGTAGGCTTTCGCAATGAAGGTGAATGCCGTTTCGTTCTCGAACCACTTGCAAGTCAACATCGGTGCAGTTTCATGCAACAATCTGGCTTCCAAGAAATGAGGATTACGGTGCCACAATCGTTTCCTATTGAAAATCACCAACGGTGTGCGTCACCAGCGCAGAAATCTATCACAGCTGATGGCCACAGTTTACGCCTTGAGATTAATACTGGCGAAATTAAAATATCTTTAGACGCCATCGAACATCAAGTGGTAAGGGAAAAGCTTTTGTCATTGAATCCTATGTTTTCCCTCAATGTAATAGAAAGTTTAAAACACTGCGAGATATGTAAACTGTTTCTTCCTCCTATACCTTGGTACGATTTCAAATTGGCCAACTTTCGTGAAAGTTGTTTGTTTCAAATGGATAGACAGCTATACATATAATATTTTCGATGAACAAGGCAAGAAAGGTGCCTTCCTCAGTAAAATCTCGAACACCCTCAGTTCACCCACACAACTGAGCTAATGGAATGATTCGTACATTATTTGCAAGTATAATGATTCGCCTGGAGAACCAGCAAAATGGAGAGAGCATTCTAAGATTTTCCGAGTTGGCCAAAATTTCCTCGTGAAATCTCCTTAAATAATTCATGGTTTTATGGTTTAGTCACTCTTTCTGTACTGCCAAAAACAACCATGCGATAGATTGTTTCTCTAAATTTCAGATATAAACAAAAACCATCGCACTCGACGTTAAAACCACTCAGATACAGTATCCGTTATTGTGGATATTGATGAATGCAAAAACCCTCGTTTGGCCTAAAATTTATATTGACCTGAACATAAGTTCTTCCTCTCTCAAAGTATATCAATATTAAAAGCTATTGACTTGAGATTTTGTCCGCGCATACATAATGAAAAATGCTGATCAACACCCTCCTTAACTTGTATTGCTCATTTCTCAGACATAAAAACGCGTCGGAGTTCGAGAAACTCATCATTCGTAAGCCTACATCTTCGGTTTTATTTCATCAAATTATGACGAGAGAACTGTTCCAGATTCCTGAGATACTACACTGTCAATGAGCATCGACGAAATCTCAATTTTCATGATTTCTCAGCATACTTAGAGATCAAAGAATATTTTCAGAAACTTTCACAGCTACAACATGTACTAAACTTGCAAAATGATGGTGTAATCTTCTGTCTACCGTATACATCGTTAAACGCTTATATATAAACGAGTTCAACTGTCCTTTTTACCGAAACAATGTACACCTGCGAAGCTGTAAGTATCACAAAACAAAAATATCCTATAGGCCGTTCAGTAGTAGAGAAATATCTTTTTTCATACCAGACAGCTACTTAGAAGTGGTCAACGATATCAAGGACAATGGAAAATCTTTGTTTTAGTCATGATCTGTTACTCTTTTGATGAACCAGTAACCAATTTCGTTATAAAATCATCGTCCACAGTTATTCCTAAGTATTTTTAATATCAACTACATTTGGGGATCATGGCTACAACAAAGGTTTGCCACTGCTCTTGATATCGTTGACCACTAATTAAAGCCGAAGACGTAGGCTTACGAATGATGAGTTTCTCGAACTCCGAAGTACTTTTTTGGCTGAGAAATGAGCAATACAAGTTAAGTTGGATGTTGATCAGCGTTTTTCACTACACATACACGGGGAAAATATCAAGTCACTAGCTTTTAATATTGATATACTTCAGACGGATGAGGGACTTATGACTACCACTGTAGGCATTTCTTTGTTTTAATAATCACATAGACCTAAATTCTAACACTTCTGAACGCGTTTTAAGCTGTCTTTTACATACGACATGAGGAATGCATTGTACGTGTGAGTTTCTACCGTGCATTCGCAAAACCCAACGAAATGGTAATTTTTGATTGTGTTGTATTTACGTATTTCAAGGCTGATATAATGGCAATCTGTTCAGAGAGCGGAAAACTTCGAAATTTTGTTTTAACAGCTGCCGGAACAGACATTTGCGAAGAATATCATAGAGAGTCCACCGGAGTTCAGAGACCATGGCTAGAAACTGCACCTGGATTACTGAAATGTCAAAAAGTCGTCTATTACACAAAGGGAGTGGATGAATTAAATTTTTTGCTTACAATTTTCGTTAAAATGTGGATGACATGTGCGTATGAAAATAATTATCAGAGTATTGGTGAGTGCTTCTATTTAATCTCACAGAAATGTTGTAATTTGTGAAAGACAATAAAGGAAACAATTGAGTTTTTTCTATTTTCAGCCTTTGGTATTGAGAACCCAGCATTCGTATCGCCGATGATTGCACTTGCCAAACAATCGTTAGAGAGCCATCGGAAGCCATTATCTGTGCTATTCATTATATCAGAAAGAGATCGACCAGTTTATGATGCATTTGTGAGCTGTTTAGCCTTAATTCCAACAAACAAAATCACAGATAATTCCATTCCAAAATTAGAGATAAGTTTAGAAACGTCAAAAATATTATTCTCATGCGCCCTCTCATTTTCTCTACTATTATGTTTCTGTCAATCAGAGCCAACACTACGGGAAAAACTAAGTAGCTATCAACTGAATTAAAAACATAATCCAAACGAAAGTTATCTTTAGTTCGAAACGCATTTTTCAGGACTCTTTGCTTTTTCAGGATGTGTCTTGCAACAAAAATCATACTCTAATCGAGGTTTATACTACAAGGGACGTTCTACAAACGGAAAAAAGTCTGAAAGAGAAAAAATAAACAAAAAAGTCTTCATTCGCAAAGATGCAAGATTCACTTAAAGGAAATTTATAAAGGATCTCCTGCTAAAAATCGTTCCCAAGTTTCTGCAAGGTTGACTTTGATTGGTCCAAACGTGTTGAAATAATAATAGTGCATTTGAAATGAAATTTACTCTTATTATTCAACTTATTCTTTCTTTTTTACGATCTCTTTCTATTTCTTCGACCAATGACACCACGCGATACAACAAATTATTTTAAAAAAGGTAAGCGAATATATGGAAAACATTTCTGCCGAAAAAAACTGCTACAATCACGCACTTTATTATTAAGCGACTCCAATTGCTAAATCACTATAGGGCTAGAACTTTGTAAAAGAAACAATGGTTTTTGTTGCTGCATCTGTCGAGATCATTCACCTTAAAAAGAAGTCCCAGTTGACGAGAAGCAATCAGTGAGTTCATGTTCTTCTTCTGCTAAATAAAAGCCTTATTGAAAAATTTTTCAGAAACTATTTTCTGTAAGTTGGAGAGATGCATGAATATATCCGTAGCCAAACAACCTCTATATAGAAATGAATGCCGATTTTCTGGGTTTTTCAGCCACAGGTACTGTAAGAAAAATCTTTCAAAATTTGAAAGACAGCTCGGTAGATTTATTGATGCGCTCTTCGATTTAGGGTAGTTGCTTAACAGAAAATCCCATGGTCAGATTTGGAATTGGTACACTCGATTTCTTTTTGTTCACTAAGTTGTAGGTGAAAGGTGACTGCTAAGCTGATTTCTTTGTCTACATAGATCAATTTACCTTGCAAAGACATGATCTCTAATTTCTGATATTGTAGTTGCTAAAATCACATTGAAGAGTTCGTCCTCAAATCAAAGTGATCTAAAAAAATGTCGCTCAGAAATGGAAAGAGTATGCGAACGCACTTTAATAAACTCTGTGATTGAAAATATTTCCGAATTATGTGAATGGACACAATCAACAATTCAAGATTACTTTAAATTTTGTGTGTGGGAAAAACAAGTACTTCCTAAAATGGATATAACAAAAGGTATTGTTGAGTTGAAAGGGACTGCGGCTGATGTAAGTAGTCATAATGTCGATGAACACTCTAGAATGTTTATCTAGCAATTAATTATTCTTTATCTTAGGTAGAGGAGTGTAAAACTTACTTTCACAAACTGAACAGTAACCTTTTAAATCAAGCAAGAAAGATCGCCAGCGCCCAAGGTGTTGTATGGTCATATTTACATCCTGAGACAAAACAATGGATACAATATCCAATTATACTCAATGTGGAAATTGAAGATGCATATCAGAAAAGATTGCAGGTAGAGAACGAAAAACAAAGTGAATCTCCCTTCATCCTCAAAATTAGTTTTGAGCCCTTCATTCTACGTCATTTTCATTGCAAGATTCAGCAAATAAAGACATTCAACATATGAGATAAATCTGATTTTCTAGGATATCACTAAAAAATAGTGTTACAACATTTTTATGCACTTATCTAACAACTTCTAGGCGAGGATGGATGAGTTAGCTATTAGCATCAAATTGCAACGCAAAGACTGTTCTTGTTTGACTTGACAGAAAGGTATTTTTTCTTTTTAATGATAGAGACTGGCCATCAAGTTTTTGAAAAAAGTGAACGTGCGTTTTCTGAGGACACTGAAATAATGATTATACTCAACAGTAGCTGAATTGCTCCCATCGTTTGTAGCACAGATCACCAAAATACCTCTGAAATATAAAACCTCCAAATCTCGGCATTGTTTTTGATTTATCCATCATTTTTGGTATCTTTATTTTAAAATATCCAATGCAACTTTGCCATCTACTCTTTCAATTATTTTTAGCTGTTCTGGCGATAAATTGCGTGTGTTGCATAATGGGAGCGCATGTTTTAGCTACACTGAAATATTTCGCTTTTTCAAACGCTGAGTCATTGTACAACGGCTTATCATAGAATCTTCTTCTTCTTCTTCTTCTTCTTCTTCTAGGAATTCTATAATTTACTGATTAATATAAATTTTGAAAAAATGATAGAAATTCAGCGTAATCGCTCGACTCAAGTACGTCGTAGAGAAATAAATCCTGCTGTGCCCATTGTAAGTACATTGTCATAAAGATATGGGTATGTTGCGAATGAAATAATTTTTCCCTGTCTCTAGACTTGGGACATGGAAAATGACAATGGTCGGAAACGAATTCCATTAAAGTTCACCTCAATAGAATATGTTCAAGTCTTGAAACAATTTGATGATGCAAACATGAAGGGAAAGTACACAGAAATAAGAAAAATCGAACGAATACAGAATGAACGATGGTTTTTACAATACTCAGCGTAAGTGGAAGATTTTTTTTTAATTTATGCACTTTTTCTTTATGCTACATGTTCTCATCATTTTAAAGCCATCGTGATGCATTCAAACAGCGTTTCAATGGCAGTCCATACGAAGAGTCTCTATTTCATGGTTGTACAGACGTCACTGTTGATTCAATTATTAATGAAAATTTTAATCGTGCATATGCCGGAGTGAACGGTAGATGACAAGTTTATTTTTTCAGTTTTGAGTGCACAAAGATAGCGCGTAGGTCATAAAATGCTGTAGAAGATTAGAAGTCACTTCAATTTTTGCGTTCCAAAACTGTTCATTTATGAACTGACATAAAACCAAAGAGTCTAACTTGAACATGAAAATGATCGACTGGTAACAAGTTGAGCTCTCTAAAACGTTTTTGAGCTGAGTAATAGCATAGGAAAAGGAATGAAAAACACGTTTAACATTAGGTAGTATCAGGCAATATATTGAATCAGTAACAGAAAAATGAACAAATTTATTCTCTATTTTTGATAGGAATTGTATATGGAAAGGGCTCCTATTTTTCGGCATCAGCTGAATACAGCCACACCTATGCGAAGTCAAACTCTTTTGGTGAACGGCATATGTTCTTAGCAAAAGTTTTAATTGGAAAATCAACTATTGGTAACCCATCAATGAAAGTACCACCGGCTGGTTATGATTCAACGACTGACGGCAAAAATATATTTGTGACTTATCATGACGCTCAGGCGTACGCAGAATATTTAATTGTGTATAAATAGATGATCACACAAAATCATTTTAGCAGAAAGTAGTATCCAATGGAACTTTATTTTCTGGGTTTTATGCTAGGGTTTATACGAACATAACTAAAGCTTTTGTTTGTCTGTCTGAAACAAGTAAAGTTAATTAAGAGTCGATTCATTCGTCCCTATACTTACGTTATAACGCTGCGAATATAACTGCTTCACCTTACTCAGTGTGATTAGACCTACACTCGACGCTCTATAAATGAGCGCACGAGTTGCCAATGAATTAGAATTTGCTAGGTGAATCTGAATGTACACAATAGCTTTGATCAACAAAAATTATACTCTTGAATAATGTAATGGTAAGCTTTATTTGAGTCCAAACTGCATCAATAGAAACATCTTTTATTGCCTTTTATTAATATCGCTATATGGTTGTGAAAACACTCTGTGAACATTCCAAAAACATTTGCGGCACATGTCGTGGTCTATTACAAACGCGAGAATTTTGTTGCTGCTCTTTCGCATAAGGTGTACTATCTTAATTGACTTACAAGGATATTAGAGTTTTTGTCGTTCAGCATTAGACTTAACCGTTTCGCTCAATTGCTTCAGCTTCAATCTCAAATATACTGTTGCAATTAGATTAATTTAAAAATGAATAGCTTTTGTTTTGAAGATAAATAATTCAACATTGATTATTCAAACAATCTAGAGATTGAAATTACCGTTGTACCTGAACGATTTGAATGGGTAATTTTATTTGAATTGAACAATGTCTACTTAGACCATTGGACAATATTTTGTGCACAATTTGATATGCTTTCATTAGAAATTATACTCTGGATATGTGGAGAAACAAATAAAAATTATTGCTGAGAATGGCAGTAAGCTATTCCACTGTATCCAGTTTGTCATTACGTATCGATCCCAAGGAGGATCCTATTGATCGTTACTCATAGTTGTAAGGACATAGAATAAGAGTAGAGTTTCGGCAATTTATAGCCCACTTTTTTGATCATATATTCTCTATAAATTAGCTTATATAATTAAGCAGAATCTTTTTCTTCCAGATAGATGAAATACTTCGATATATTATGATAGCTGTTCTCACTACTCTAACATGAATTTAGATACCATAGTAATTTTATTAGTTTTATATAATAGTTAAATTTAGAACTTGACCTTTATTTTTGAATTAAAATTATTCTTAAACCATCTGATGACATCCGTGGCTACATCGAAAACCTTTATCGTAGCTGTTTTCATTACTCACGCCCTTTGCCCTTCTTTTCAAATATTTCTTTTTCTATCTCCTCTTCATTTTTTTCCTCACCCCGTCTCCATTCTTCATGCTCTTCTATAGGGAGAGGGCGGCAATTCGATGACTTTAGAAACGTGTAGGCTTCGTATTTGCTTTGCAACCATTGTGTATTCGTCATGTTGAACGTCGCTGAATTGTTGTTGTTTAGCTGACCTTAAACCACCATCATCATATGTTGACCATGGGTACCTGTGAATCCACGTATCACATCTGCATAAGGCGTATTAGCATGACCACATTCAACCTCAGCGATTGCCAAAACGAATACCCATAAGAGAGCTAAAAGTGAAGTTTCGAAATCATCTCATACTGGAACCAATATGTTACCTGAGGGTGTGAGTGTGGGTGTGTTTTTGAGTAGCAGCCATTACGCGTTTCAACCTTGCTTAAGGGTCTCATCAAATGACTTCTTCTTTACAATTGATTGTAGGAAATCAAGTAGTTTAAGAAAAATAATTTGTACATCGACATGATCGTACGTTTGATATAGAAATTCGTTTTATGTGAACATTCTTATTTAAAGTATCAGAGAGTATGTATTCATGTGAACAAGCGTTACGGGACGGTTATGGAATTAGCTAATGTGAGGATGGCAACTCATGCGTTTTATTAGGGTGTTTTTTCGATTGTGATCTACTATTTCATCGCTGATTTTTACGTTAATAAGCAGGTAAATCTTTATTGATAAGGAAGAACACGAAATGTTAAATGGGCTAAGGTACCCCCAATTTTGTTTTGTTTGATATTTAGCTGGTTGTATGTTTTTCTCACGTTGTAGAATGGTCTTTTGGCTGCTTTTCACACACAGAATAAGTTTTCGGATCGTTCCTGTTAATTCTCGTTTCAGGTTGAGATTCAAAGAAGTTCCGACGATTAGTGTAGCATTGGTGACGTCTGTACCATGGAAAGTGCGGCTCCATAATTCATGAATATATCGGTAATTGTTCCCGAGTCATTTTCCATATCTTCGATGAATGATGCGACGGTTTCTTGTTGTTAATTCGTTGTTGTCTGCAGATTGTACAAACTGATTTTCCATTTTTTTTGTCGTGAGTTTGATGATCGGTAGTTGTGCTTTTGGTTTCTGTATCGTATGCTATATCTGTTGATGTTGTCAATAACTGATGACGCAAATAACCGAAGTCATCAGAGTTATTGAGGATAGGCTAAATGAAATTTTTGTTTAAATATTTACTGAATAATGTAGTGATTCGCTGATGAATATGCCTTCGTGGGCATCTATAAGTCGCATACAAAGAATGAGAAACGCGCATGAATGCCAAAAACGTACTCATTATAGAGAAACATGAGTGTCATTTGCCGTATTTTTTCCTCGAATTGTGCCAAAGTTGTTGAATGGCGAACTGCTCTCGTAATAGTAGCATCAACAGTGTTTCGAAAAACATGACCAGGATGATCTGATCCAAATGGTGCGACATAAGACTCAGCTACTTCTTTATGATACACTGAAGTTTTTAAAGCTCCATTTACTATTCTCAATGAATAGATCAAGAAATGGGATACTTCTACTAATTTGTCGCACTAGTTTAATGTTTGGATGAAAGCTGTTAGCTTCATCTAACATTTGGTCAATAGATTCGAGTGAATCGTTCAAAGTAAAGAAAATATCGTCAACATATCTAAACTAAGACATATAATCAAAGTATATTGTTTTATGAACCATGCTAAATACCGTCTGTATATTTCATTGGATATACTTCTAGTCGGTGAACAAGTTGTTTCTCCCATTTCCACATGAAAATATTAGCTGGTGTCAAAGTAAACGCTGAGTTCATTGGACCACCAATGAATTATCGATTGGAATATTTTGAACTTTTCGATAGTCATGCTGAAGGAGAAATTCAATTAGAGTCTCAAGTGATTCTTCTTGTGGTAACATCGTATATAAATCTGTAATATCAAATGTGCATAAATAAGTTTTTGGTTTGAGATACCCATTTTTCATGTATGCGTCTAAACGTTGAATCAAATCAACGCCATCAATAATTGTTGTTGGCATATTCACTGATGATACAATAGGCCTCAATGGTGTTCCTGCCTAGTAAAATTTATTCGATAGAGTTACGAATTAAAGATTAGAAATTGATTATCTTGTGAGATTTAGGAATGAAATACGTATAAATAAGCTAACAGAACTTTTTCTCGTTTTACCATCATTTTATCTAGTTGCCACGATAGAATATTTCTTTTTGAACGAAGATGATTGAGTAAAAGAATAACTTTATCAAATACACTTCATCACGGATTAGAATCTAAATTAATATAAGCATCAGTTTTTTGTCGATAAATTACTGCTTTCTTTTCATAATTAGCCGAATTGCCGTTATGAAAAATTTCACTTTTATCTGTCTCGCAAAGAATGTAGTTTTCTTTCTTTAGTCATTGTTGAATCTATTTCATTAGTTTTAATTCGTTTCGTGTTCGATATATGTTTAGATAAGATAATAGAGTCATATATTGTTGATGCAGACTTGTTTCCAATTATTGAGAAAAACTCTCTGATAATTGTTGCTGTTAGTGCAATATGATGTTCACGAATATGATAACGAGTTACCACATTCATAATGTTCTTAGGTTCTTGTTGTATATGTTTTTCTTGATATTTATAAGAATGAAGAAAGCTTTTGTTTGATCTAATATAATTAGATGCTTGAAATAGAAAAGATATCACGACACAAATATATAAGAATAAATAAACGACTGAGATAATACTGTCGAAGAAAAATATCTACTTACCACTTTGGGGAAAGATAATCTAACTGAAGTTGATTCAATGATACTTTAGGAACATCGACAATAATTTGTGGATAAACATCAACTATTTGCTGCTTCGATAGTCGACATCAACGATACTGACATACCAATTTGAAATAAACAGAAGCTTCTTTGTAATGAATCTGACGTATTATTCGACTTTCGTGATGGCTCATATAACTTTTCCATAGATAAATAACAGAGATGCGATTGGCTCGGTTTTTAACCGACTGTAACCGACCGAACGTAATCAAAACCGGTTCTGTTGGATATATTTGAAAAATTCGGTCGGTTACGGTCGGTTCGGTTAGCAAAAACTACCAACCGATTCCATCTCTGATAAATATGTGAGTTTACAGCAAAATTCAATCGAATTGAATACTCAACTAACTACGCAGTTTTTAAGCATGATATCAGTTTTTGTTGTTGTTGCTGCTCATTCAGAAACGATGCATCTAAAAATCTATGATACTATACGTGATTCAATTTGCACCACCACTTTTAATTTCAAGTTCTTTTTTTGGCACAAATTAACACAATATATAAAATATAATAAGAAAAAGATGTTTTTTATTCAACGTAACTCATATGATTGAAGTCTGAATAATCGACTACTGGAAATAAATATTACGTAGTAGAACAATCAACTAACAAGCAAAAACCGTGCCATTGCATATTTTTCAACTTTGTTATATAGATGTTGTGACGATCAACTGGATTGGAGTAGCTTGTGCCACTCTCGGCAAAGATGTTTATTAGGCTACTTCAAGTATCCAGAGTGTAACGATAAAACTAGAGAGTGTCGCCTATGCCCGTCGGCATGATGGTGTATTGTGTCATCTGACATATCTAATCGAGTTCCAACGTCATACATAACACACGTATATATAGGAGAGAGACAGAAGAGAGATAAGAGAGATATATATTAAAACAATGGAAAGGAACAGAAGAGAAGAAAGGAGAATCATCGAAGCGTGCCATCAATATCGGCACAGAGGTACGTTTGTGTAGTAAAACATCGGCTATAATATCATATAAATACGGATATAAAAAGCTGTTAGCGCAATCCCTTTGGGATTAAAAATGTGAAACACGATATACCCACTGCTCGCAATCCCATAAAAAGGGTCTGCGCTATGAAGTTTTTATTGATTTTGTGAGAAAGTTTCTTTGTCGCTGCGTATACTGATTTGTGCTAGACTCGAAGATGGTCAGTAACGGGCTGTGCTACGTCTGAACCCTATCTATTATTCTGTGGAAGCTTGTGAAGACTATCTGTCGTAGTCTGTGATGGCCTCTCAAGACCTTCTGTCACACTTCCTGATGGTCTTTAGAAGCCGCCTATCACAGTTTGTGATAGTTTTCAGAAGCTGTCTGTCATGGTCTGTGGATGTTGCTGG